>VCCN01003932.1:1409918-1427305 GCA_006491835.1 Architeuthis dux
ATAAGGTAATTGATTCCAAAGCCTGGGTGCTATATAGCTGAAAGTCCTGCACTCATGAGTCATATTCATAAAGACAAGTTCTAAAATCAAACCATCTAAATATCGGATGTTAATAAGAGCACAGAGTGTATAAAGGCACATATCATGCAGACATTTGAATATTGTAATTAAAATGTTAAACTATTAAAAATGTTCTTTGCAAAATCCATCCCTGTCGTGTATACTTTCCAGCTACACAGCCATTGTGGATGCAATTCACACTCTCCAAGCTTTGCGGTCATCGGCTAGTATTTCTAGGTCAGCGGTCGTTCTTTCTGGGTCCATCTTTTTTACCTCTTTCCGTGTTTGAGCAATCCATGTTGTTTTTGGTCTTTCTTCTGGTCATTTGGTGGGGCAGTCGCATTCGGCTAAGGCTTGCCTGATGGGTGTTGATGGTGGTAATATTAGTAGGTGTCCCTGCAGGTTAAGCCATCTATTTTTGATCTTCATTTGTAACCATGTCCAGTTTTGTTACATTCACCATTCCTCATAATGGAGACTGATGGAAGGTGAGATGTTATAGACCAGAGTTCACTGCTGCACAGGAAGATCAAGCAGACATTTGCATTAAAGATTCTCACTTTGGTTTCTATTCTAAAATCCATGATCCTCTCATAATAGAGCAACAAACAAAATACTGAAATGAAGGTATTGGAGGAGGAGACAATGATCTTTTTTATATAGATAAAAAATGAAAATGTCAATAAAAATCTGAAAATTGGTCTAAAATGTTGCAAACTCATTTTCTTATTCTTTTTCAAAAATACAAAAACAGTGCCAATATCTGATTTTTGCGAAGTACAATATTTAAAATTATATATTTTAATAAAGCAAGACTATCTAATTTTTCCATTCAAAAATAGTTGCTATTAGTCAATTAGAGAAAAGATTTTCGGTAAAGATCTACATCCGTTAACCAAGTCAAAAATACGTAAGTTTATGAAAGGTATCAGCAATGTTTACAGAAGTTTACAAAGAAAATAAGGGAAGTAACAGCATTCTTTGAAGCACCACTTCAGTACAACTGACGGAAAGTAACGGTTGAGTTTACCATAACATTTTCATTGTAAATAGAACCCCCATCGTAAAACTTCAAAAAACTTTTTAACTAAAACTAACAATTCCAGGAAGGTTATTAGGGATTAAAGAATTAAAAGCACAAAAAAATTGTTCTATGTTTTTTTTGACGAATGTAGATCTTTAGCCATGAATTTCTAGAGAATTTGGTAAGGATTAAGACAATGTTGGATTTATCTACCATGCAGATACAAAAGAAAATGAGGAATAAAAGTTCATGTTTTGATATACCAATGTTATCAGCATTTGTAAAGACACTCTAACTGCACAAAGTGTCTAAATGAGGAATGATGGGGATGATGGCATTCCCAAAGCACAACATTTGTGAACTCTGAATTGTATAAGACAGGATGTTTTAATCATTGTCTGTGGATGGTTTGGACTAATTTAGACAACAAAATTTGTCCAAACAAACCACATACAATCATATTATTATCTTTTGACAATTAAAAACCGTCAACCAACACTGTCAACAAAATTGTCAATACAGGTTTCTTCAGTTTTCAAGAGAGTCTGGCTGGCTATGTATTACACATACAGGCCTCATCAAAGGAGCTAGACAGATGAAAATTTAAACATTTATTCCTTATTATATATAGAAAAACTTTTCTTTTGTTTTTTGAAAATTCCCTCCCTAAATAGATTTTTGCGTTCAGCTAGGGCTTGCCCAGCGGGTGTTGATGGTGGTAATATTAGTGGGTGTCCCTGCAGGTTAAGCCATCTATTTTTGATCTTCATTTGTAACCATGTCCAGTTTTGTTACATTCACCATTCCTCATAATGGAGACTGATGGAAGGTGAGATGTTATAGACCAGAGTTCACTGCTGCACAGGAAGATCAAGCAGACATTTGCATTAAAGATTCTCACTTTGGTTTCTATTCTAAAATCCATGATCCTCTCATAATAGAGCAACAAACAAAATACTGAAATGAAGGTATTGGAGGAGACAATAGGGAGAAATGTCATAAAAATCTGAAAATTGGTCTAAAATGTTGCAAACTCATTTTCTTCATGTTCCTCTTTTTTTTTAATACAAAAACAATGCCAATATCTGATTTTTGCGAAGTACAATATTTAAAATTATATATTTTAATATAGCAAGACTATCTAATTTTTCCATTCAAAAATAGTTGCTATTAGCCAATTAGAGAAAAGATTTTCGGTAAAGATCTACATCCGTTAACCAAGTCAAACAATGCCAATATCTGATTTTTGCGAAGTACAATATTTAAGATATATAGTCCATGTAGCAAGACTGTAGTGAGAGGGTTTGAAAGTGGGAATTTTATAGTCAATAAACGATGATGGTGCAGTACAATTGTTTTATGTAACCCCAACCATAATGTTCCCATATAAAAAGACTGTATTATTATTCACTGGTGCTCACTCCATCGTGTCATCCCAGGGTCAGGTCAGGCCTCTCTGTCAAAGTGCACCATCTGACATCTGGATCATACAATGGGTCGTACCTGCTTGCACTACAAATGGCGGGTGGAATGCCTATCGTGTAACAGGGTTGCCACTAAGATATATTCTGAATATACCCTTTTGCTCCCAACCCTGGAAATATATGCTTTCGCCTCTCCCCCCTGGAATATATGCACACCCCACCATGGAAAAGTATGCGGTAGTGTACTGCAAGTCAATGTACTGTAAAAATGAAATGAATCAGGTGGAAACATTTCAGGAGTCAATGAACAAAACTTGTATATCAGCATACTGATATACACACTCATCAACCCTTTTTCTATTCATCTGTCGCTAAAAACGTTGAGATCAAATTAAATCTAGTGATAAAAACTCTGTGGCGGAAGCGGAACAGACATAATATCCATATTGGACACGTTCAAGGCTCGAAATCAGTGATGGAAATGGGTTTGGGGAACTAGGTATACTGTAAGGCTTGGTTTGGGGAACTAGGTATACAGTACTATCTCCATTAGTAGACAGTGAACATACAAAAACTGGAAATTGAGAAGTAGGTATACGCCTTACCCTGTGTCACCCTCCCCCCTACAAATTAAAATAAAATTAAAAAGAAACACAAAATTGCAATGTTTGAAAATTCGGTTATTGCTTCCTACTATATTCGCACGTTATATATGTACAGTACTGTCATAAATATTTGAAGACACTGCCATTTTGCTTCTAATCACCTGGTTTTGAGAGTAAAAAACAGGAACATTACACAAGAAGAACCACATTCTCTGCAATCAATATAACAAGGGATGCATTTAGTCTTGTTTTGTGGTTCTGAACGCTAAATTTCCTTTAAAATGTTTCTTAATAGAATTAATAATTCTTTTTCAATCCCCTTGATTGATTTTGAACAAGATTTTAGAAGGATAAAAATGAAATACTTGCTTTCTTTTCATTTAACAATTTAATTTTATTGAAAATATTTTCAAGAAATTTAGCATTCAGAACCACAAAATATGATTAAATGCATGCCTTGTTATCTTGATTGTGAAAAAACTGGTTCTTCTTACGGAATGTTGCTGGTTTTAACTCTCGAACCCAAGCGATTAGAAGTAAAATGGCTGTATTTTCAAATACTTACGACAGGTATTGTATATATATGACGCATGCGCAGACACATCTTCACACACTTTTTAACCCGCCTTCTTATGGTCGAGTGTATGTCCCTCAGGTATATGGTTAAACCCTTTCAATGATTCCATATCCTTTTCCATGACAACGTCATTTGCCTTTTTGATGTTCTGAATACCAATCTGTGTGTTTTTAAAACAAAATGCTTTGTAATCATTTTTCTAGACTTTCACATTGCAAATCTTTTTGTGCTCAAAAGTTCCTTTTTTTGTATTTTTTCCGTGAAACTGTTTAAATATGTTTTTCTCCTTTTCAACCAAGTAACCACAGGCATGTTCTTTCAATGTTCATGTAAACATTGAGTGAGGACAAGTACTGTTTGTTTGCAAACATTCTACAGACAGTTGCAAACAATGGGTGGTATGGAGCCGTTTAGCCCTGAAAGACAGTCCATCTAAGAGAAGGTTACTCTGACTTAACTTGTCCCAATCCTGGATAAAGTACGAAGGTTCGGCATTGGGATAGCAAATCCACCCCATAAAACCTACTTGCTTCTGAAACCACAGCAAAGTAGTTGTGGCCCTATGCTCCACAAGGAGTCTACAGAAATACACAACAACAAAAATGTTCAAACCATTTTTTGTGGGTCGTTTGCCACTACTGTCAATAAATCTTCATCATTACCCACCCAACGTAGATATGTTCTTTGAACATTCATGTAACGTTTTCAAAAACATTGAAGTGAGGACAAGTACTGTTTGTTTGCAAACGTTCCACAAACAGTTGCAAACAGCTAAGTATCATGCAAATAGTAGCAGACAGTGTGAGAAAAGTTACTTAAGACTCTTGTCCAAACATTTATTGGGTGTTTGTACATAAACAAAGCATGTACAGTTTAGCCACCCTTTCAAATCACAATGCAAACAACCCAAACATTATACAAACAGTTACAAACAGTAGATGGACGTTTGGCTGATGATTGCAAATGGTTGGTTCTGAGTGGGTAAATACTAAACATTGCTTTGTATGCTTTGTATTTTGCTGCAGTTATTCTCTTTTTAAATTCTGTTGTGGGTAAATATTCTAATATTGATATTGTGGTATTACCTTTGTAAAGAAGCTTGTATTTTGTAAATCAAGCTACCTGATTAATTATTCTGCCTTTTTAAAATACTTCATTCGTATTCCATTGCTTGTGAATTAATTCATATCAACTCAATCATTTTCTGTTATTGAATTTTCTTGATATATGAATAAATGCATAAAGTTCCTCGTGTTCCTTGGTCCGTACTTTTTTCTTCTTCATCAAATTGGGACAAAAAGATAGAGAAGAGTCAACCAAAGGGAGAAGACTCTTTCCTTTTATATAAATTTGAATATAAAATTTGTATAAATTTAAATATATTTAATGCTGCACCTTGTTGTTCTCGGATGAACACAACACATTCTTCCAACCCACTACACTTCCATCATGTATGTATGTAGGTATGTATGTATAAAATTCAAAAAAACATTCAACATCTATAGTTTTCCCTGGTCTTGATAATAGCCTGAAGTATGGTACTCGATCAAACACATTGCCTGAAGTATGGTACTCGATCAAACACATTGCCTGAAGTATGGTACTTGATCAAACACATTGCCTGAAGTATGATAGTCGATCAAACACATTGCCTGAAGTATGGTACTCGATCAAACACAATATTTGGACAATATTTACATTCATTAGATCCAGACACACTAACAAGCATTCGTTGTTTGTTGTCTTTAATCAAACATGTATCAATGAAAGGATGCTACCCAAATACACATTATGTATGTATGCACTACTCTATTGCTAAAAAAGGTCTACTACTTCTAAACCATGCGTAATCTTAAATTTTCTGATATTCAGTTTACTTCTATTTGCTTCTACCGTTTATGTGTGGCCTCTCAGTCCCTTGTACCCCCTTCTAATAAAAGTTACAACAGGGTATATTACTTCTAAACCATGCATAATCTTACACATTCCTATTAAGTCTCCCCGATCTCTCCTCTTTTCTGATATTCAATCTACTTCTATTTGCTTCTACCATATATGTGTGACCTCCCAGTCCCTTGTATTCCCTTCTAGTAAAAAATACATCAGGGTTTACTACTTCTAAACCATGCATAATCTTAAACATTTCTATTAAGTCTCCCCGATCTCTCCTATTTTCTTACAATGTTAATCCTAACACTTTTAGCCTATCCTCATAACTCATACTTTTAATTCCGGTACTAACTTAGTTGCTCGTCTGGAGTTTTTCTTAAAGATTTTTATCTTTCTGCAAGTATGGTGACCAGGCCTGTGCACAGTACTCTATTCTGTTGTTTGTATAGGAGGATGAGGTGTAAAATAGTACAAGTCAATACACATAAATATATGTTCTTTGTTTAGTATAGTAATAACAATAATTTACAAATTCTGGAATTTTTATTCTTCAGGGATGTCTTTTTGAGTAGATTACTGGTATTACTTTATTATTGTAAATGAGTCGAGTAAATGAGTAAATTGCAGTTTTGTGGTTCACTCAATAAAATTTCCATTTTATTGTGGTTGATGGCAACTGTTTTATGTGTGAGTCAGGGCTTTTATCTTGCAATGGATTAAAGCATAAGTATGATTGCTTTAGTTTAGAAATTGTTCTATACTTCAACTACTACTATGTTGTTCTTTGTTTAGTAATAAAAATAATTTACAAATTCTGGAATTTGTATTCTTCAGGGATGTCTTTTTGAGTAGATTACTTGTATTACTTTATTATTGTAAATGAGTAAAGTAAACGAGTTGTAGTACTTTTCCAGGTGGGTGAAAATGCACCCCCTTATGGACATGTGTACCCATGTTTGCTCACGTCTATTTAACTGCCTCTGTTAATATTCATACACCCGGGTATCTATCTACCTATATCATCACATAAACCAAATGGGGTGGTTATTTTCTCCTAAAATATCACAATAAATAGATTTATACTAAAATATATATTTGTATAATTTATCCGTATGTACATAATCCTGTAATTTTGTATGGGTACTACGCTAGGTGTAGATTACTGTATATTTGGATATTTGAATACCCTTGCCTTGCACTGTTCCCGGTCATCATTGAGCAAGGTTGTTGCATTCTCTGTAGTATCAAGCATTGTTGCTGTCATGACCGCTGGACAACAGGAGTTGGCTTGTGCTATTTTTAGAAGCACTTCCTGTTTGTCTAGACAGTTGACCTTGGGGTCAACAACAGCCTCTTGAGTTTGCCACACTTTACAAAGTTACTAGTCAGTCAACTTGTCAATGAGGCTGGTCGCACCTATTTTGGCATCTCCTAAATCAAACATATCTAAAGATCACCTGAATCTTCTAAATGCTAACCATACTCTATTCTATTTTTCCTCCCTATCTTCTCAATTACTAACCAGTACTAAAGCCATTAACTAATATTAATACTTAAGAAGAAATAGATGAACTGAAAGAACTTGACTGATCACTTTGTGTTTCTACATAGAAAAAAAGGTAGGTTGTCTTTTATTTATATTGTTTGACTTTGTGACTTCCTTCGAAGCCCAAATCATCACAGTTGCGTTCTCAATGGTGGTACTTTTTGTGGTGTTGAATTGTTGATGGGTTAAAAGTTTGGAAGTGTTATGGAGTCTTTGGTTAGGGATTCAGTCAGCGAGAGATTATTCTGTGAGATATTCATCGTATTCATCTACAAAACTTTCAGATTAACATACTTCAGGAACTTTCATGTGTAGCTGAGAAAAGAACTCTGGGAAAAAAGAAAAAACGTTGTGCATCGTTTTTATTATTACCACCCACCCACCTACCCTCCAAACTGGAAATGAAAAATATGAACACAGTGTATAGAAAAATACATCTCATTTTTATTCTGTGTCAACCTAGAATTCCTTATTTTAAAACACGAATCATCCCTGGGGCGAGGAAATGTTGTTAAAGGTTGTCTTTTTGTATATGTGTGTGTGTGTGTTCACTACAATCTTGCTTTCCTGTTTAGTATGTTGATGTTCCAACATAGGAGGTCACCAATTTTGTACTAGATTTGTGGATATTAGTAATACAAATAGTAGAGAGATACAGTGTTTTTCCAACGAAGGTTGTTATTGTTGTGTGTGTTTGCATTTCAAAGAGAATAACCATTTTCTTCTTGCTTTGTGTGGGAAAGAAAGACAAGGACAATTAATGTGAGAAGAATACACAAGGAACAGAGCCTATTCAACAATACAAACATTTTAATTATAAAAGATAGAATGGAATATCTAAGAAGCATTTATAGATTATGTGGCTGAAGAACAAGAAAAGAGCACTACATGCTAGCCCTAAAACAGCTATATTGATAATGCTGTACAGGAGTCCTCTGCTCTCTCCCAGCCTCTCTCATCTTTCATAATTTCATGTTCTTTTTGCTTTTTTAATCACAACACTGGTTTATTGTTGGGTTTAGGTTATCCGCGTGTTCTGACATTTATATCTATCTATGTATCTTTCTATGTTAACATCGGATGCTTCCGATGACTGTGAAATAAAACGATGCATAATGATAGGTTGGAAAGCATTTGGTATGAATAGAGACATTCTGAAGAGCAACTTGCCAATGTGCCTAAAGCGTAAAGTATATAACGGCTGCATAAAGGCAGCCATGGCTTATGGATGCGAAACATGGAAATTAACTGTAGTAGTATTATACAAATCATATATAAGAATTCCGTTATATGTTCTTGAAAATGTTTAATTCGAGTGCTCGACATATGAAAAAGTTAATTTTATAATTAACAGTATCATTTGGAGCTAATATTCCATATTTATATATAAGTGTGTGTTTTTAAATATATATACACATTCAGATAGATAGATAGATAGATAGATAGATAGATAGAATCAATGCCACATATAGGACGTCTTCATTCATAGTTAACAGATCAAAGTTCATATGCCTTAAAGAATCATCAAAATCTCGAAATGTTCTCATAATTCTTTAAACTGCATTCTATTTTTTCAAATGGAATTTCTACTGATGTTTCCAAAGCCTATCCTTTTAGAAATTCACTTGGTATCAAAGCTATATTTCCATCTAAGCCTTCAGTTAAAGGTTCTTTGCAAACCTAAAGCCATTTCTGGTTGATGAAAGCTGAAACAAGCTGTAAACCAACTCAGAATAGTGCAGAGAGCCATGGAAAGAGCAATGCTAGGGATAACTCTAAGAGATAGAAAAAGATCAACATCAAAGAGGACTACAGTGAAGGATATTATACAAATAATTAAGAGTGCATGAGTATGTGTCTGAGTGTGTACAAGTTTGTTGTTGTTTATATGAGAGAGATTTATACTAATAGGTTGAGTTTCTTTTAACCCTTTCAAGACTAACCTATTAAAGTGCTTAATGTTTGTATTAAAATGTCTCAGTAAACTTTTGAAAGAGATCTGTGGGACATATATCTGTCCCAGCAGTAACCAAACGAGCTGAAAACCAACTCAGAATAGCACAGAGAGCTATGGAAAGAGCAATGCTAGGGATAACTCTAAGAGATAGAAAAAGATCAACATGGATCAGAGAGAGGACTAAAGTGAAGGATATTATACAAATAATTAAGCAGCAAAAATGGAGATGGGCTGGTCACCTAACAAGAAGAGATGACAATAGATGGGGGAAAAGACTAACTGAATGGTGCCCATGGGGCAGTAAACAAAGTAGGAAAAGACCAGATACAAGATGGAAGGACAAGATAGAAAAGTTTGCCAGTAAGACTTGGCAATGGTTATCACAAGATAGGTCGTCATGGAAGGAGATGGGAGAGGCCTTTGTCCAGCAGTGGACTTATAACGGCTGCTGCTGCTGATGATGATGATGAGATATATATCAGCAGACTGCCAAAGATAGATAAATAGATAGATGATGATCTATCTATGTATCTGGACTTCGTCCAGCCCAGAATTTTCATTACTTCTTTCTTTAGTTTGTTTGTTTTTTTTTTCGTTCCCCTCTTCACATTCCAACATTTCTCATTTGTCTCTATGTTTTAATCGCTGCTACCCACAACACTGGTTTATTGCTGGGTTTAGATTATTCATCTGTTCTCACATTTATATGTATCCGGACTTTGCCCAGCCCTAACCGTTCATAGTAGAAATAGGAAATGCCTAGAGATAGGGAAATGCCTTTTTTTGTTTTTGAAAATTCGCCTCTAAATAGGTTTTTAGAGGTGGGTTCAATATGTCATGTAAGTTTATGCTAAATTGGTTTGTGCACGCTTGTTTTATTGAAAATTCAGACTTTTTTTAGTGATCACAGCCCAACAAAAGGTGAGAGAAGTAACTTATTCATTGATCACCCCTTTATCCAACATTTTCATTGATCTCTTCAAACACAGCATGTAAGGTTGGTATAATGACAGATATTAACAGATTCAAAATGCAAACAAAAGATGTACTTACACAGATCTAGTTTATTCATACATATTTATAATGAGACAACTTTTTAATTGATCACTTCCAACACAGCATATAAGTGGTGGTGATTCATAATTTCTTTGGAATGCTATTATTTTTTTCATGGAGAAATAATGGAAGCTGAAATTCCGGACATTTAAAAAATTACTTCCAGATGAAGATTCCAAGATCTAAATGTTCGGAAAACATGTATTGCAACCCGATGCAATCTGAGAGATTAGAAATTCCATAAAAAAATGCTTCTTCTTGGATAGAATTTGCTTATCAATCAACTTTTGAAGAAAAAGATTAAAAAGAATATGTTACAATGAGATGCCTTTAACAGAACTGCATGGCAATAATCATTCTATTTTAGTAAAGAATGGAAATCGCATCATCAGAATTGAATCAGTGCCGACACGTACTTGACTTTTGATCTCCAATCAAGTTGAAGGAATATTGAATATGGTTCGCTTGATTCTAGATAAATGATGTGATCCTACATTCCCCCTCCCCACACTCAAAAACCTTCTTCATATTTCCTTTACGTTAGCAGAACCCTTCCACAGCAAGAATCCACCCTTGCAAAAATTGGGCACTACAACATCAGAGCAGAAAATTTGTTTAAGGAAAAATTGTTACAGAAATTTCATAAGAAAAGTAATTCAGAACATATTAGAAACCGTCAACCAAAACAGTCAACATAAGTTTCTTCAGTCTTTAAGCCAGTCTGGCTGGCTATGTATGTATGTATCATTTGCTGGCATCATTAACCCATTAGACCCACTGTGACACCAGTGTCAAATACAATTTAATTGATCTGCACAGTCTCTTATATAATATTATATTTTATCCTTGATTTTAACTCATGAAATGTACTAAGTGTCACATACAATTTAATTGATCTGCACAGTCTCTTGTATAATATTATATTTTATTCTTGATATTAACTCGTGGAGTGTACTAAGTGACATCTAATGAACATCCTGGGGCAGTCCCGTGACTCTGTGTCGATTTGGCTACCCAGAATCCTACATAATGTTCCTTCAAGTAGAAATGGATCTGGGTTAAGAGAAGGAACATTTCTGTAATCACACACACACACAGAGAGAGAGAGACAGAGAGAGAGAGAGGTGGATTAGGGCTTGGCTCTGTTAGGAGAAAGCGAGATTACTTCAGTTTTAGGTAAACAATGTTTGTTGAAGTAAGAAAGGCCTGAAAGATAATCAAAGTATTAACTTCCTTACACACCAATTTTGTCCTTGTGTCATATTTCTCTGTTTGTAAAATTATCAAAGAAAATAAATAAAAACAGTTTGTTTGTTCAAATACTTACAAGCACTACTTTCTATAGGGTACTGCTCATAAGTATTTGAACAAGCACAAAATCTGTTTTTTATTGCCTGAGATTGCATGGGCCATTATGGATTTTGAGCAGGGGGGGTAGATCAAAATGAACTCACTAGTTTGGCAACTCTTCCATATAGCAATGTGAGTTCACTTTTTTAATCTCCTTAATTAATCCCAAACAAGATTTTAGAAGGATAGAAACAAAAAATGTGCGTTCTTTTTTATTTAACCATTTAATTCTATTAAAAAAACATATTTCAAGAAATTTAGCATTCAGAACCACAAAACATGACTAAATGCATGGTTCTTCTCATGTAATGTTCCTGTTTTTAACTCTCAAACCCTAGCGATTAGAAGCAAAATGTCTGTTTGTTCAAATACTTATGACAGGTACTGTATATATGATAATTATAAAGACATTTATTAGTTGAGAACCTATATTTGCCTGGAGCCGGTGTAAACAACTGCTAAACGAGAAACCTAAATTGTAAATATGAATAATGAAACAAGCTTTGTGCGGTGATCGAACAAGGGTCCACCCTGGAAGCAACCATATATGTAGGTTCTGCTCTACCAACTGAGCTAACAAAGTTCTCATGGTTGGCAGGAGTCTTTTAATCCTACACTTTGCTGGCCTCTCTACTCTCACGTTCGTATTTAGGCATGAATATAATAACAGTTACTGTATATATATATGTGTGTGTGTACATATAAATGCATCTATGTTTATATACAGTACATAAACATATATATATACAGCCTCACACTGATACTGCAATAGATAACCCTGACCCAGATGATTGTATCAGTCACTTTTGTCGGAGTCGACAGAATGTTTGCATTTCAATGAATTGTCCTGTGAAGAGCTGCACACATGAATTGTTGGCTCAGCAGAAACCTTTGATTTGTTTTCTTAGCTTTGCAACAACTTGCTGCGGTATGAAAGCCTCAAGGTCAAAAAGCATGTAAAAATATGTTGTTCCATCAAGAAAACTAGAAAGCACTCAGAGAGCGCATGCCTCCACCAATGCCATCATAACTAAAAACTGAACAATCAGGTTACAGATCCGAGACTATGCTGTGACGGAAACTGGTAATAATTATTCATCAGAAGGCATGCCCTGGACAAAATCATCATCATCATCATCATCATCATCATCATCATCATCATCATCATCATCATCATCATCATCATCATCATCATCATCATCATCATCAGCCATTATATGTCCACTGCTGGACAAAGGTCTTTCCCATCTCCTTCCATGACAACCTATCTTGTGCTAGCCTCTGCCAAGTCTTACCTGCAAACTTTTCTATCTCGTCCCTCCATCTTGTGCCTGGTCTTTTCCTACTTCATTTACTATCCCATGGGCACCAGTCGGTTAGTCTTTTCACCCATCTATTGTCATTTCTTCTTGCTAGGTGGCCAGACCATCTCCACTTTTGCTGCATAATTAGTTGTATAATATCTTTCACTCTAGTCCTCTCTCTGATCCATGTTGATCTTTTTCTATCTCCTAGGGTTATCCCTAGCATTGCTCTTTCCATGGATCTCTGTGCTATTCTGAGCTGGTTTTCAGCTCGTTTGGTCAATTTCCATGTTTTGCACCCATAAGTCATGGCTGGTATTATGCAGCCATTGTATACTTTACGCTTTAGGCACATTGGCAAGGTGCTCTTCAGAATGTCTCTATTCATACCAAATGCTTTCCAGCCTATTGTTATGCGTCGTTTTCTTTAGCAATCATGGTCTTTAACTAGCTTTATGTATTATATTAAAGTACTAGTTTATACTTGACGTCAAAAAATGATGGTAATTCAAATTACATAAAAGTTTAGAATATAAAGAGAAAGTGTGAAGCTAATTCATTTGAGAAATTGTCACAGAATTCAAATATTATTGTGTACAATCATCTTTCTCTTACAAATAACAAAATAATGAAATAGTCTTCTAAGGAAAGTAACTCTTGCACAAAAATATGAGTTATTATATTAACGTACTAGTTTATCCTTGTTGTACTAGTTTATTTAGATATTGCTCTGTTCAACGCTTCTGTTGTGTATAAATACGCAAAACCCCCCAAATATGTCTGTCCTTGACTTTTGAATCCTAAGGGAAGTAAATATTGCATGAAAATCTGAAAGTTATTTCCCTTGCATGACAGGCAGACAAACCAAGCAACCAACACACACACTGTGTATTATATGTTAGATATTGCTCTGTTCAACGGTTCTGTTGTGTATAAATACATAAAAAAAAACAAATATGTCTGTCCTTGATTTTTGAATCCATGTCCCACAGGGGTTCGACCATCTGAGGAAAAACCCTTGTGTCCAACAGAGAGACATTTCCCTTCAGCAATTCCCTCAACAGCTAAGAAATAAAACCCAACCAGAAACTGTAAAGTATGTTTACAAAATGCAAAATGGCAAGAGAGTAGATACAAATGTATTGAATGTAAGGTGACCTTATGTGTAGATCCATATTTTAAGATATTTCATACTTGTGACGGAAACTGGTGATAATTATTCATCAGAAGTCATCCCTTTGAACCTTGATTCAACACTTGATTATTTCTATTAGATTAAGTAACTTTATCATTATTCTGTTATTACATCCGAAAAGCCGGAAGTCCTATTTCGCAATGTTAACAAAATTCCTGGATCCGCCCCTAAATTCAATCAATTATGCCTCAACCAATGGCTCTTTCACAAAATTTCATTGAAATGGATTGAGAACTGTTGGACACATTCTGTGAGCAAAAAACAAACTAGCATTCCAAGGGAAATTATGAATCACTGCCACCCATATATGCTCTGTTAGGGGTGATCAATTGAAAAGTTGAGAAAAAGGGGTGATCAATGAATAAGTTACTTCTCTCGCCTTTTGTTGGGCTGTGATCACTAAAAAAGGGCTGAATTTTCAAAAAACAAGCGAGCACAAACTAGTGACCAATTTAGCATAAACTTGCATTGAACCCCCCTCTAAAAACCTATTAGGGGTGGGGGAATTTCAAAAAACAAAAACTCCATTTTCCCTACTCATTAAAGGGAGTGTGTGTGTAAAATTTCAAGTTTCTACTATAAACGGTTAGACTGTGCAAAGTCCGGATATATAGATACATAGATAGATACATACAGTATCACCCATAAATAAGTACACCCCTACCACTTAATAGAAAGTTAATTTTTAGATAGATAGATAGAAACATGCTGAGAGAGAGAGAGAGAGAGAGAGAGAGAGAAAGAGAGAGAGATGGATGAACAGTCTTAGATAGATAGAATTCTGGTGACATTTTATGGATCGATGTTGGTTTGAAAACAATCAACATGTTTTTCTGCTCTGTATAAATCACGCTTTACACAGATACTGGAAATGCTTTCATTAAAAAAGCACATGCATGAATCGATGCACACATATATATTTATATATACCTACCAGTATACATGTACAGACATTCACATATACTCTAAATATATAGATAGATAAATGTTCCACTAGAAATAATAAAATCCTGCTATATCTGGTTTAGAAGTAAATTAACTTTCTATTAAAAAGTGGTAGGGGTCTACTTATTTATGGATGATACTGTAGATATATATAAATGTCAGAATATATGAATAACCTAAACCCAGCAATAAGCCAGTGTTGTGGGTAGTGGTGATTAACAGACAGACAGATAGACAAGCATGACTGTTGTTCTGAAATAATCCTACTCACTTCTCACCAGTATTGTATGAAGTTTTATCTTTTTCATGATAAAAAATATCTTTAATTCAATTAAATTGTACAATATATGTCTTTAGGTGTCAGTGTTTGTTTTTCTTTCTCTACTAGTAGTATCAGTAAGGCAATTATCTTTTATTATTAGAGACCGTTAACCAAAACTGTCAAAATAGGTTTCTTCAGTTTTCAAGGCTGTAAGTATCATGCATACAGGCTGCACCAATGGAGCTAGAAGGCTGAAATTTTCTAACTAACTCTAACTAGAAAGCACTCAGAGAGTGCATAACTCTGCCAACCCAATTAAAAACCGTCAACCAAAACTGTCACCAAAACTGTTAAAATAGGTTTCTTCAGTTTTCAAGGCTGGCTGGCTGGATGGATGGCTATGTAAGTATCATGCACACAGGCTGCACCAATGGAGCTAGAGTGCTGAAATTTTCTAACTAACTCTAACTAGAAAGCACTCAGAGAGTGCATAACTCTGCCAACCCAATCAGAAACCGTCAACCAAAACTAAGCTAAGGACTAAGCAGACCTGTTTTTTCTGTTGGTTATTCATTTTTACCTGCGGGAAGAAACCTTCATTAGCAAGATTCCTTAACATTAGAATCCATCCTTGCAAAAATTGGGCACTACAACATATTTGTTTAAGGAAAAATTGTCGCAGAAATTTCATTAAAAACATAATTCAGAACATAGACCTTCCATGTAAAATCTTTGCAGAGATTCAAAATAACCGATCGAGTTTGCAATAAAATGTTGCGCATTCATGAAAATATGATCTGAAGAAATTGAAAGGAAAATTGATTCCCTGACTGATACTACTACTCGTACTATTATGGGTATTACTACTGGATGCTACTATTCATACTACTACTAGTACTACTATTCATACTACTAATATGATTACTAATCTATTATTACTGGCAGGAAGACAGAATAAATATTCTTGAGATAAGTCAGTATCATTATTCTACAAATTGTTTGGACTAATATTATTACAGTAGTACTTGCAATTCTTGAAGAAGATTGTTCATCTATTAGAAACCGTCAAGCAAAACTGTCACCAAAACTGTCAACATAAGTTTCTTCAGTTTTTAAGCTGGTCTGGCTGACTGGCTGGCTGGCTGGCTGGCTATGTATGTATTTATGTATCACAGTACAGGCCGCACCAATAGTGCTAGAGGGCTGAAAATTTAGACATTTACGGGTCCTTTTTTCTAATTCTTCCCCTGAATTGGTTTTTAGTGGGGGGATTAGTTTACAATGTAAGTTTATGTTAAATTGATCCCTTAGTTTGTGTCTGCTTGTTATTTGAAAATTCAGTCTTTTTTAGTGGTCACTGCCAAACAAAAGTTGAGAGAGGTAACTTATTCATTGATCACCCCTTTTTCCAATTTTTTAATTGATCACCCCCAACACAGCATAATTGGGTGGCAGTGATTCATAATTTCCCTTGGAATGCTAGTTTGATTTGATTTTTTGGGGTGTAAGAAAAACTATAATATAAATCCAGTCCAGTTTTTCACACTTACATTTTGTAATTAAAGTTTGCCAATTAAGGTTTGAACAATTAAAAAACTTTTAAAAATTGTGAAGAATCACATTTGGAAAATCCTTGTTAGTCTATTCACTTGACTGTGAGTGCTTTGTTAAGTAAGTATCATGAGTTATTCCCCTTAGGCAGAAGAGTTCTTATCCACTTCCGCTAAGGGGCACTGTTTTACGTTCTGGTGAACAAGCAGCCATTTTATTATTGTTATTAGTAGATGTGAGAGCTCAGAAGGATGCACGTATATGAATTATGACCGCAGTCATTATTTGAATAAAGGACCTGTAAGTACATCTTCTGTTTGCATTTTTAATCTGTTAATATCTGTCATTAAACCAAGCTTATATGCTTGATTTAAAGTTCAAAGGATTAATCCACGTAAATCTATTAAATAATCTCAAGTCTAATTAAAAACCTTCTTCAAGTATTAAATACTTTCTGGATGGACTTTATAATATATATCCTGAGGTTTTATGACTGCTGGGATATACATGTCCCATAGATCACTTTTAGAAGACTACTGAGACATTTTAATTCAAGCATTTAGCACCTTAATAAATTAGTCTTGAAAAAGGTTTCTCTGACTCATCATCATCATCAGCCATTATAAGTCCACTGCTGGACA
>VCCN01003932.1:1427439-1443822 GCA_006491835.1 Architeuthis dux
AGAAACTCAACCTATTAGTATAAATCTCTCTCATATAAACAATAACAAATTTGTACACACTCAGACACATACTCATGAACTCTTAAAAATACACTTATATATACACACACACACACACACACACACATACATACACACATATTTATTGAAATAACATACACTTCCCTAACCCATTCAAGACTCCTGGGACATATATATCCTGAGGTTTCTATGACTGCTGGGATATATATATATGTCACATAGATCTCTTTCAGAAGTTTACTGAGACATTTTAATACAGACATTAAGCACTTTAATAGGTTAGTCTTGAAAGGGTTTAAAGAAACTCAACCTATTAGTATAAATCTCTCTCATATAAACAACAAACTTGTACACACTCAGACACATATTCATGAACTCTTAAAAATACACTTATATATACACAAACACACACACATACATACATACACACATATATATCCTGAGGTTTCTATGACTGCTGGGATATATATATATGTCCCGTAGATCTCTTTTAGAATTCTTGTGGGACATTTTAATTCGGGCATTAAGCACTTTAATAGGTTAGTCTTGAAAGGTTTAAAAGAAACTCAGATAA
Organism: Architeuthis dux; assembly: GCA_006491835.1. Lineage (NCBI taxonomy): Eukaryota > Metazoa > Mollusca > Cephalopoda > Oegopsida > Architeuthidae > Architeuthis > Architeuthis dux. Next base: position 1,428,035 of record VCCN01003932.1, read on the forward strand.
ACTATTAGTATAAATCTCTTTTATATAAACAATACCAAACTTATACACACTCACACACAAACACTCATAAAAATACACACACATGCAAACACACAGACATACATACACTTAAACATATACAAACATACACACTAGCACAAATGTTCAATGTCATGAAACAAAATATTTACCATAAATAATGGCTTTATTCAACTTGAAATAAGATGTACACAAATTCCACAATCAGTATTTGTGCTATTATCTGTAGAGTGGACATATTGGATTATTCTATAACTTTCACAAGAAGAAACAGTTTGGTAAAGTTCAACTAAAGTAAACCATAACTGTTGGCTGTTGCTAGTGGGTTCAATCCTCATCAGATCTCCCAGTATAAGTATTAAGTAATATAATTTATAGAAAACAATTCAAACACTAAGTTGAACAAGCCTGGTTGCTGCAGGGTCAAACACCACTCCTACTTCTATTCTGACTGAAGATGATTACTGCAACTTTGTATTGCTCAGTCGGTAAGAGAGCTGCCTACTAATCAGTAGGTCATGATTTCAAATCATGGTAAGGGATTGTTAATCTTACATAGCGGGTTGGTTTAATGCGATGGCTCAAACAGTGTTTTCTACTTTTTTGTCTCTGATTCTGTTGTTAGTGGGTTCAATCCTTATCAGATCTCCCTGTATAGGTATTAAGTAATATATAGTAATATAATATATACAACAGGGAGCATTTTAAGAAAAATACATTCTAGAAAAGTCTTTGTCATCTACTGATCATTTTGGAGGGAAGTAGTAAAGTAGTGCTCTTACACTAGCTATGGCTTCAGCTGTCCCTGCATATGTTCCATGTATCACAAGTTTCTCTGTCTTGGCTAGACTTCGAAGTTCTTTGAGGTTTTTGATATGTGAAATTGTCTAAGAGGCGACAAGCACCCGAAGTGGCGTCACTCACTCCACCTGCTCTTTTACCCATTGTTGGGGAGTGAACAGATGGATTCATGCCTTCCCCAAAGGTATTAGTGCAAAGTGAACACAGATCTCAGTCAGAGTTTGAACTCGGCTAGCCGATTCCATGTTTTATGCTGCTAACTGCTTGGCCACCGACACTTCTCATTGCTATATGATGACAACGACAACAACGGCAACGACAACAACAATGATAAACTACTTCAACAGAGAAGAAGACAATGTTGATGACACAGAAACCGAGGACACACTTGCAGAGCAAATTTCTTCTAAGCGAGTCTTCGGTCCAGTTAGTCATTTTTGAACAGGTCTCAATAAGGGTATTTTTGACTGTTTATTTTGTCTACAATAAAGTTCAAATGGTTCTTCGGACAATTGAACTCCTTCTTGTTGTTTGTGTTGTAAACACAATGTTTCAGCTGATCCATTCTTCGGGCTTCTTCAGGTGCAAAATCCGAGTGTTTGCTAAGTAAGGTTGGCCCTACTCATGACCCCAAACTGGTGAACAACTGTGTTTATGTCATCCCCTGTAAATGTGGTATTATCTATACCGGAGAAACGGGCCGCACCCTCAAGGTCAGACTTGATGAATGATGAACATAAAAAAGCCATAATCAAGAGCAAGATAGAAAAAATCATCTATGGCCGACCACATCTGGAGAGAGAATGGCGACCATCTTCCTCTCTGGGAGAAAGTCCAGATTATTGATGAAGAATGATGTTGGAAGCAGAGAAAAATCAAAGAAGCAGCTCACATCAAAATGTTAACTAAATGCATTAGCCAGACAAGTGTGGAGTTCAGCCTGATTTGGCTTCCACTTCTCAACAGACTAAACCTGACAAGACAAAGACACAGAACACCCGGGCACAGAAACACCCGGGCACAGAAACACCCAGGCACAGGCGTAATAAAATAAAACTTCTGATATTACATCTGAATGGATAGGCCAAAACGTTGAGTTTACAACACAACCAACAAGAAGGAGTTCAATCGTCCGAAGAACCATTTGAATATTAATGACCTTTCTCAAAACTCTAGAAAATATCTTTACAATACAGAGCTGTCGGAACGAAATTCATATTGTGGGGCTGCGAACAATAGTGGATGGTTTTTAAACCATACGCTATAGATGACTGGAAAACACCCTTATTGTAAAAAGTGCACTATTTAATCCATGGGTATATGATGACATTCAGATATCTGATTGATGAAGATAATTATGAACAAAAGGCTGCTTAGGGAATTTTTGAAAATAGAGCTTCAAAATATGTCAGAAATCAATGTATTTTTCAAGTCATCCAGACTCGGGATATAGGTCTACTATACACCTATGAACTAACAATTAACAACTAATAATTGAAGGGGATAATTGTTTATTTACTTTTTCTGTAATCTTAAAGCTAACTTTTTGCAACATTTTTCGAAAAAATAAGGAACACATATTAGCAAATTATTGGTGGGGAAGCCCCCCCCCCCCCCCCCCCCCCAGTTCCGACGGCCCTGCAATAAAGTTGACAAAAACATAATGTCCATCAGAAAAGGCTCAAATAATTTCTGATAGAATTAATCGTCAAAGATCAATTCAGATTAAAGAAGAATATCCCAAACAAGGGCAAAAGAATTATTTGAGAAGACAACAATTACCTTGTCTTACATTTTTTCGGGAAAGGACAATGTTCAACAACAGACCTTTAAAGGCTGATATAATAAATAAAAACAATTTCTCAGTAATTGATTGAATCAATGAATTAACTCTGTGATCTATCAAAAGACAGAACCATTTTAGAACTAAAGGCTATTAATATTCTTTGTATTTACGCTTTATATTGGCAACATGTTTATTGAGATTGAAACTATAGATTGGTCCACTTAACACAATTATTTTGCTAAAAGAATTCGTATCTCTATTGTTCCCCTTTTACAGCTTTTCGTGTCTATGAAGGACTCAGAATGATTTTGATCTTCACAAATAGAATTAGGTTTGTTATTTCTCTGTGTGGCTTTTGTATCATTTAGCCGTCGACACGATCTGTTCAATCGAGTCTCTCATCTAAAGTTGATTGGAGATTCTCTCTTGATGCTTTTAATGCGTTTAATGCTTCAGAAGTAGATAGAAGGCATTGGATAAACACACCAATCTTTGAAACAAGTGCTACAAATTTGATCAGGTCTCCTATACATAAATATCCGCTCGGATAGTGCAATGTACTATGTGTAATAGTGTAAAGCACGTCTACCTCACACGCAGAAGTTCTGGGTTCAATTCCCGGTATGAGTGAAATTAGGACAAATTTCCCTGTGCATGTCAATATGTTAATATATCATATACAAAGAAAGATAACTCTGTTAGCTTTCTTTGTTAATGATCAGTAGTGGAACTCTCCCGTTTCAGGAGTCCCTTTTCTCTGATCCTTTACTGTATTCAAATCAGTTACCAGTTCGGGGTCCTAGCGTATAGACGTCTGTAAATAAAAGTGAATTGAAGACCCCGGAGTGTATGCGTTTATATTCTGTTATATCAAATTTGACAGCCAACGAGTGGATTTTCAAAAGTCTAACAGTGAATTCAGCAGCTACTTGAGTACACTCTAAGCTCTGTGATCAGGGTGGGGGTATCCCTTCGGTGGACTTGAATCCTGTCATGGAGGTGGTCATAAAAAACTTGATGCAATAAAGTCCTGGTCTCAACCAAACTTGAAACTTGCAAGGATCACTAATCTGACGCATGCAACAGAAACCGGGTCTTCATCACCGGGTTCCATACTCCATTGGGAGTTGTCTCTTAAGAGACGGGACGCTTTACCTTTATCTTTTACCTATACATCAGTAATTCTCAAACTGTGTGCCGCAGCACAATCATCATCATCATCATCATCATCATCATCATCATCATCATCATCATCATCATCACCCTTTTAACGTCCGTTGTTGGACATAGACCTTCTCCAAAATTTGCCAGATCTCTTGATCATGAGCGTCGCAGAGCCAATACTTTCTGAACTATTCTAGTTCATCATGCCAACTTATTTTTTGCCGGTCATAGTTTCGCATATGATCTCTGGGGATCCATGTTGTGAGTCATGATATCTAACAGTTGTCTGCCATTCTTGCAACATGACCAGCTCATTGCAAATTTGTGTTTTCTAATGGTTTTTATGATATCTCTGACCCCTGTTTGTTTTCAAATATAATGATCTCTCTGTGTGATGTTGAGCAAGATTCTTTCCTGTGCACGCTGCATGGTCCTCAGTTTGAGGGCCAATCTTTTGGTTAGGTTCCATGTTTCAGCTCCATAGGTGACTATCGGGATAATACATTGGTAGTAGACCCTTCTTTTTAGAACTAATGGGATTTTCTTGTTTTTGAAGTTGAGCTTGCTCTACCGAAAGCTTATCAACCTCATAGATCCCTAAAATTGATGGGTGATATTGTTTCATCAGGGCTAGGATGAAAAGAATATCAGGTTTGAATGACAGTTAATATTGGCAGCAAATATATATTAGGAAGTACAAGACAGTACGTGTGAACAGTGCCATAATTTTATTCAAACTGTATCATATCACAAGTCATAACAAGGGCAATTAACTCTTCCTAACCGGGAGTAGTTATTATCATCTACAATGATATTGCTGTATATGAAACAGAGGAAATTGTGGGTGCAAAAAGTCAGATGATTGGCACAAATTCACAATGATTGGCTCCTTGATGCTCAGAAGGGAAAAAAACTGGCTGACCATGGGAAAGGCCTACGTCCAACAACAGATTTTAAATAGCGGATGATGATGATTATTATTATTATTATTAGAAACCGTCATTCAAAACTGTCACCAAAACTGTCAAATTTTTAGTTAGGTTTCATGTTTCAGCTTCATAGGTGACTATTGGGAGGATGCATTGGTGGTAGATCCTTCTTTTTAGGACTAAGTGTTCCACAACTATCTCCCAAGTGTTCTGCGTAATTTTTAAAAAATACACAAGCATGTGTTTCGATGGAAATGGAGGGACACGCGAGGGTACAGTGTATACCTACTTCTCAATTTCCAGGTTTTTTGTATGTTCAATGTCTACTGATGGAGACATTATTGTATACCTAGTTCCCAAAACCAAGCCTTACAGTATACCTAGTTCCCAAAACCCATTTCCATCACTGATTTTGAGCCTTGAATATGTCCAGTACGGGTGTTATGTCTGTTCTACTTCCGCCACAGTGTTGCCAATCTCGTGGTTTTATCACTAGATTTTGTGAGATCTCAACCTTTTTAACAACAGATGAAAGGAAAAAGGGATGAGATGTACGTATATCGGAATGCTGATATAAATGTTTTGTTCATTGATTCCTGAAATGTTTCCGCCTAATTTATTTCATTTTTACAGTACGCCGACTTCATCATCATCATCATCATCATCATCATCATCATCATCATCATCATCATCATCATCATCATCATCATCATCATCATCATCATCCATTATAAGTCCACTGCTGGACAAAGGCCTTTCCCATCTCCTTCCATGACGACATACCAACGAATTGCTATGTGGAAATAGGATGGTGACCAAACAATTAAACATGTCTCTCGCAATACCAATGCATATTCATATTTTAATGGAGTGAAGTGATGGGGTGGCCCATAAGTCAAATATAGGAATACCTTGAATAGTGCGGTTTTGATTAGTGCGGGTTTGAATGTAGTACGGTTATGGTATTATTGTACAAATTAATGTAACTATGTATAAGCTGAAAAAAACACATTATATTATGAATCACAGCTACCCATACATGCTGTGTTGAGGGTGATCAATTAAAAAGTTGGTAAAAGGGGTGATCAATGAATAAGTTACTTCTCTCGCCTTTTGTCGGGCTGTGATCATTAAAAAAGGTCTGAATTTTCAAAAATCAAGCAGGCACAAAATAGTGACCAATATAGCATAAACTTACATTGCATATTGAACCACCTTCTAAAAACTTATTTTAGGGGAGAATTTGCAAAAAACAAAAAAATAATTTTACCTACTTATTGAGGTGAGTGTGTGTGTAAAATTTCTACTATGAACGGTTAGGGCAGGGCAAAGCCTGGATACATAGATAGATACATAGATACATATAAATGTCAGAACACATGAATAACCTAAACCCAGCAATAAACCTGTGTTGTGGATAGTGGTGATTAAAAATAAGATCTTGAACAGTGCGGTTTTGAAAAGTACTTAAAACTTTGCACTAATCAACGTATACTAGTATATTTCTTAGTGTGTTGTCATACAATAAAGTTAGAGAATCACTGATGTAGACCAAAACAAATATAAATATTTATTTCCAATATAAATGCAAAATTAATCTGACCTGAGACTACCAAGTTATTCCCAACGGTTCAATATTTGTCAAAAAGCAAGTCTCCCATGACATTTCTTTTGACCCTTCTTTCCAAAACTTCCTCCAAAAATAAATTTTGTCATTTATTTTTACCTTTGGTTAACCAAATGTGACCTCGGACAATGACACTGACATTTTCCTGGCTTCAGTTGTGGATTTTGTTTGATAAAAATACATTATTTGTAGATTTGATTGAAAGAACAAAGGGAGGTACTTGTTTGTGAAATACAATCGTGAACAATGCTGCGTGTGCTGATCAATGACTGTCTACTTACAGGACCGTCATAACAAAATTCATATTGGGGAGGCTGCAAACGAAGCCCTTTAGACCATATTGTAAAAAGTGCATTATTTAATTGAGGGATATATGATGATATTCAGATATCTAATTGATAAAGATAATTATGAACAAAAGGCTGCTTAGGGAATTTTTGGAAATAGAGCTTCAAAATCTGTCAGAAATCAATGTATTTTTCAAGTCATCCACAGACTTTTTCTTTTATTAATCATATTGACTGAAAAATTATAACTGAGTTTTTTATATTCATTTACAGCAAATTCTTTTAGTTTTTGAATTCAAAATTCAAAAAAAGTCAAAGATATATTGTGTATTTCTAAAACAACGATGCGCGTTGGGAATCAAAGATAACTAGAGGTCAAGGTTTTTTCCTTTGTTTTATCAAATTGAAATCGAGATTCTGGATAGATCTCTTATACACCTATGAACTAGCAAAATATAATTGAAGGGGATAATTGTTTATTTACTCTTTCTGTAATCTTAAAGCTAGCTTTTTGCAGCATTTTTCAAAAAAAATAAGGAACACATATTAGCAAATTATTGGGGGGGGCTGACTTATATAATGAACAGAGTGGTTCTTTCCATTCGTTTCTCTGTCCTAAACAATAGACTCTCCCACTTAAAGGTAACAAGTTTGCTGATAAAAATATATCCTACCCACCATTTGAAACATTGGACTCCTCCACTGAACTGAGTTCAGTAGTTTCTTTTCTAGAAAATCTAATTTCGTGGAAATTCAGATATATCTGGGATTTTTTTCAATGGTGGATGAATAAAAAGGGGTGACGAATGAATAAGTTACTTCTCTCATCTTTTTAAAAATTTTCAATAAAACAAGCTGGCACAAACTAGGGACCAATTTAGCATAAACTTACATTGTAAATTGAACACCCCCACTAAAAACCTATTATGGGCAGGAATTTTAACAAATTTAACAAAAAAAACATTTTTCCTAGATATCTAAGTAAATGTTGAAATTTTATATCTCTTGCACCATTGGTGTGGCCTGTTCACGTGATACATACATAGTCAGCTAGTCGGACCGATTTAAAAACTGAATAAACCTACTGTGACAGTTTTGGTTTCTAATAATTGTTATTAGATTGCTCGTTTGTATATTTTTTGAGGAACAGACAGATTTATTTATTTATTGAAGAAAATTCAGATAAAATGTTTTGTAGTCTTAATTTTTATTTTTTATTAGATGAAGCATTGTCCAGCATTATTGTCCACCATTATTAATGCATGCAACAAGTCCTTTGTAGAAAGAAAACCATAAATTTCAGCAGCGCTGTTAGTCATATAAATGAATAAGTAAGTCCTCTTTTATTGCATGCAGGACTTATGGCTTACTTTCTACAAAGGACGTGTTGCGTGCATTTTGCTATCATGTCTCAAAGCCGAATTCATACTTCTGTGAATTCAATGTAATTCTCTTAAAACTCTAGTAATAAATTCTCACAGAATATTCTATCTGATCTTCTTTTTAAAGATGAGTTTGAAAATCCTCTGAAATAACCAAATACAGTCATGCTATTCATTTTATAGCTATGAACAAAATGGACGGAAATTTTAGTGTAAAATTGAAACTTGAGAAATTTAAAATTCTGGAAATAATCAGCAAATATTATTTGATTTTAATAACATTTGCAATACTTATTTATTGAAGGATGAGCTATTTAGGGTGGGGGGATTTAAAAAAACAAAAAAAAGTTTTTTCTAGACATAATAAGGAGTAAATGTTGAAATTTTCTGATCTCTAACTCCATTGATGCAACCTGTACATGTGATACATACATACATAGCCAGCCAACAGGGTGAGCCAGACCGACTTAAAAACTTAAGAAACCTATTTTGACAGTTTTGTTTGACGGTTTCTAATTATTTCAGGTTGAAGGAAACTATACTTGAAATTTCTTAGAAACATTTTTGCGACACGTTTGGTTAAATCTTTTTGTAGTTTAGCAGGAAAGAGAAAAGATAGAGAAATGTTATTGATAGAGTAAGACAGAGAGAGAAAGAAAGAAAGGGAGAGACAGAGACAGAGAGAGAGAGTGGAGCTGGGGGGATTAACATTTTCCAGGCCTTAGGGTTAGTATCTATGACCGGGCCCTTTCCCCAGATTCTTGACTTGGGGGTTCAGTTTTCTATGAATAATCATACCTCATTTTATGAACACCCACTTTACGAACTATCATTAGGAATGAATTAGCTCATGAAGGCGAGGTATATCTGTAATATTTTTGTTTGATTGTTATTTTTTACTTTTTGTTTTCCATATTTTTGTCGGGCCCCTAAGATTGCCTGGCCTTAAGCTTCAGCCGGAGATGAGCAACTATGTTAGTAGCAGAATTAAAAAGTATGAGTTATGAGGATAGGCTAAAAGTGTTAGGGTTAACATCGTTAGGAAAGATGGATCGGGGAGACTTAATAGAAATGTTTAAGATTATGCATGGTGTTAACATGAGTTATTGCCCTTTGACTCATCTCAAGACAAAGGCGCTTATTATCTGCCCTTGAAACAGTGTTGTTTACATTGGTAGCAGAGCATAGTTGAAGCATGGCGTCTATGAAATGGCTGCCTAAATTGGAGAATGATTCCAGTTATAAAAGCTGGAAAACGGGATATAGGAATATGGAGTGACCTCATGGACTTACCCCCCAAAACAGCAATCATCTACAATATATTTGTCCTTGTCCGGTAGAGCTAAAGCAGCAACATTGGAGATAAGTGTGGAGGATTTAAAAAAGGAAGAGAGTTTCAATATTTTTGGCTTGGTTTTGCCCGATCAAGGTAGGATGCAGTTCACTGCCTTTCATAATTTATATAATTTACAGAGATTGGATGATACTAATATCAATCATTTCATATGCAACTTTGAGCATATTTCAGATTTAAAAATGAAGAAATGCAATTGACTGATCCTGTCATGCATTTATGTTGTTGGCTTTGTGTAGATTGTCAAAGAGCGACATTCATTGGGTAATGTCTGCCATCAATGAGGTAAATTATGCCAACATAAAGGCTATTTTAAAGCGCCATTTTGGCTCTGAGATCAGTGTACCACCTTCTGCCAATCTACCGACTACTTCAAATGCAGAAGTAAAGATGGAACCAGTTTTTCCCAGCTAGATTACATGCAATTATAGTCACTGACGTGGCTGACCACACTGTAGAGCAGGTAGCGTTCAGCTGGTGCCCGCAGTATGTTGACTGGTGTTGACCTGGGAAGGGGTAGAAAACTCAACCCACTTGGATTGAATGAAGTATCAAGGTGTCTTATTTGTGACTCGCGTTTACATTGGGCCCGCCAATGTCCGCATTCAAATGAGAATACCGAAAAGAGGACAATAGTTCCAAACGCATTCAATTATCCCTATTTATGGGATATACGAGTGGTTTGTCAAAAAAAGAAAATTACAGACCCTAATAAGTGAATCGGAAGATCGTGCAGTATTGGATACTGGTTGCTCAACTACGATTTGTGGTAATCAATGGTTGGATACTTATCTAGCTTCTCTTAGTGATTTCCAGCTTTCACAGGTTACCAAGGTGTCTTCAACTTCTAGTTTTACCTTTTGAGACGGTAACACCTTCTTATCATTGAAGCGTTTGACTCTCCCATATGGGATTGGAAGTATGAGTGCTAATATTACTACAGATGTTGTGGTGTGTAATATTATTCTCTTAATGAGCTGTAAATCAATGAAGAAAGCAAAAATGTTCTGGAATTTTGATAATGATATCATTCAGATTGGTGTGGAGAAAATTAAACTTGTGAAAACTACTTCAGGCCATTATATTCTTCCGTTATCCTTATGACTGGGCCGAGAAGTGCAAGCTACTGTTATGCTGTCCACTGATGTAAAGAAGGTAGCTTTGAAATTGCACAAACAATTCGGACACCCAACTGCTGAAAAATTGACTAGTTTATTGAAAAATGCTAAAATGAATAATTTCAAGCTACAAAAAGAAAGAAATTTGTCAAGTCAGTTGAGTGACATTTGTACAAAAAACCCAATCCTCATCCTATCGTAAATATCCCCTTGGTAACAAAATTTAATGAAACAATCTCTATGGATTTAAAGGTATGGGGGAAATTGTATTTTCTAGTTATTGTTGATCTGGCTACCCAATTTTGTACGGCCACTGTGATTCGTGACAAACAATCAAAAACAATAATTAAACCCTTCTTTTCAGGCTGAATATCAACCTTTGGTGTAACCAAAAAGTTGTTTGTCAGACAATGGTTGTGAATTCAACAACACTGAGATGTGTCAGTTGGGTGAAACATTTAATATAAAAATAATGACCACGGAAGCTGAAAGTCCCTGGAGTAATGGCGTTTGCGAAAAACTAATTGGCGATATGGTTAGTAAGATAATTGCTGATACTTCGTGTTATATTGATGTTGCATTTTCTTGGGCTGTGTCTGTTTGTAATGCTCTGTCAAATTTCTCTGGATTTTCAACTAAGCAGTTAGTTTTTGGATTCAACCCTGCTGTTCCTGATGCCTTTCAAAGCCATCTCCCTGCTTTGGAGCAAGTTTCTTCATCAATAATGGTGAGAGATAATTTGAATGCAATGCATGTGGCGAGACAACAGTTTCTTTGTTGTGAATCCAGTGAGAAGATAAGGCGTGCGTTAAGATGGAATATTCGAGGTACTCCTGCTGAGACTTTAACAAATCGCGATGTGGTGAACTATAAAAGAAATGATAGTAAAGAATGGCATGGACCTGGTGTAGTATTTGGACGAGATGGAAAATTAGTCTTAGGTCGCACTGGGGGTATATACGTCCGAGTTCATACTTGTCACTTGGTTAGAGATCTGAACGTTAATCATGATTCCTATGTTATATCTGACTCAATAAGAAGAACAAAAGATAGAAGGCATCCATTGCAAGCAAATTAGGCTAGGAATTTTACAAAATCAATGGAGCAGTAACAACCACTGCAGTATAAACTAGCATTCCAAGGGAAATTATGAATCACTCCCACCACATGTGTTGGGGTGATCAATTAAAAAGTTGGAAAAAGCGGTGATCAATGAATAAGTTACTTCTCCCACCTTTTGTTGGGCTGTGATCACTAAAAAAGGTCTAAATTTTCAAAAAACAAGTGGGCACAAACTAGTGACCAATTTAGCATAAAAAAAGTTTTTTGAAAATTCCCTCTAAAAAAACTTTTTAGGGGGAAATTTTCAAAAAACAAAATAAAACATTTTCCCTACTCACTAAACCCAGCAATAAACCAGTGTTGTGGATAGTGATTAAAAGCATCTACTAGGGGTAAATGCAAGCAAATTACGCTAGGAATTTTACAAAATCAATGGAACAGTAACAACCACTGCAGTATAAACAATTAAGAGATGGCTCCACACACAATGCCACCTGTAGCCATTCTAGTGAACTAGTGTGAAAGCCATGAGAAATTCAAGTGTCCGCTTCTGTCTGGATTAAAAGAGGTACCGGACCATCCACTGCCAGAAAATCGGTGGTATAACTGTCATATGAAAAGTGTTTCTTGAAGGCATTTCCATACGTTGTCACATTTACAATATAAAAAAAAACATTTTTATAATTTTTAAAAAATCCCTAAATTTAATTTGCTGACTCAATAATTCGTAAAAAATGGAATTTGGCTCAAAAAACACTGGAAATATTTTAACTTTCAGAAAAAAAGCAAAAGTTATGACCAGTGTTCCCACTAGGCTGAACGGCCACGCACAGAAAAAATATGCTGCACAGTGAAATTTTAATGCCATGCATGATTTTTGAACGTTTCAAATACAGAAGAAAAAAAGGTTAAAAAATAAAACAATGTGGCCGAACAAGCAATCGTCATATCGCTCTTGCTCTAAGTCGCAACATTTGATTTCAGGTTTATGAGAAGATTATAATGTTAACAAATTGGTGCATAAATTCTGCCTCTGGGCTGTTTACCAAGAATTTGTCTCAGCTAATAAACTAGCATTCCAAGGGAAATTATGAATCACCACCACCCATATATTCTTCTTTTTACCTCGTAAATTAAGCAGTGGTGGTGTTAAAATTAAGTTACCTTGATGAAAATGCTACCAGTACGGTTTGAATCATAAATTCATGATTTAAAAAAAAAAAAGTGTGAATGCAACCGGACTAAGGGATCATTAAAAATTGAACCGTCCACTGAAAACCTATTTAGGGTCTGTGTGTGTGTGTGGGGGGGGGGGTCAAAAACAAAAATAACATTTTCCCTACTCATTGAGGGGAGTGTGTGTGCAAAATTCCAAGTTTCTCTTATTAACAGTTATGGCTGGGCGAAGTCCGGATACATAGATAGATACATATAAATGTCAGAACGCATGAATAACCTAAACCCAGCAACAGTATTCAAACTGGTCTGTTGTACATAGCAGTGATTAATAACTTAAACCAAGCAACAAACTGGTCTGCTGTGGGTAGCGGTGATTAATATGGCAATATGTTATTATATTATATACAAAGAAAGATAACTCTGTTTAGCTTTCTTTGTTAATGATCAGTAGTGGAACTCTCCTGTTTCGGGAGTCCTCTTTCTGATATTTTACTGTGTTCAAATCAGTTTTAGCGATTTGGCGTCCTTGCATGTAGAAGTCTAATTTGATTAATAAAGTGAATTGATGACATTGGAGTGTATGCGTTATATTGTTTTACTTCTAAGTTGGCAATGTACAAGTGGATCTACAGAGTTCAACAAATAACCTAAACCCAGCAACAGTGTTCAAATTGTCTGTTGTGGGTAGCAGTGATTAATAACCTAAACCCAGCAACAGTGTTCAAACCGGTCTGTTGGGGCTAGCAGTGATTAATAACGTAAACCCTGCAACAGTGTTCAAACCGGTCTGTTGTGGCTAGCAGTGATTAATAACCTAAACCCAGCAACAGTGTTCAAACCAATCTGTTGTGGGTAGCTGTGATTAATAACCTAAACCCAGCAACAGTGTTCAAACCGGTCTGTTGTGGGTAGCAATGATTAATAACCTAAACCCAGCAACAGTGTTAAACTGGTCTGTTGTGCATAGCAATGATTAATAACCTAAACCCAGCAACAGTGTTCAAACCAATCTGTTGTGGATAGCAGGGATTAATAACCTAAACCCTGCAACAGTGTTCAAACGGATCTGTTGTGGGTAGCAGTGATTAATAACCTAAACCCAGCAACAATGTTCAAACCGGTCTGTTGTGGGTAGCAATGATTAATAACCTAAACCCAGCAACAGTGATCAAACCAGTCTGTTGAGGGTAGCAGTGATTAATAACCTAAACCCAACAACAAATCAATCTGTTGCGGGTAGCAGTGATTAATAATTAAGAAAAATCAATACACCAAATAAATCATTTATTTTAATATTCACTTTTTGATATAAGAATCCGACCTTTGTTTCATAAACTTTAGACAAAAAATCAATACTGGTTTTAAAAGTAAAATCGTTTTTGCACACTCCATTCCTTCAGGTTTCTCACAGGCTTTTTGTTTCCCATGCAGGCCATGAAATAATCAGTCTAAATTAGCTGCCCATAAAAGCATCAGATTTTAAAATCTAATTTGACACAAAGTAGCTTAAGTTCAGTGATTAGTGAGTTAGTTTTCCTTATCTGGGCAAGTTAGTTTGGTCTTCCGCAATTAGTACTTCAAAATTGGCGCCTTGGGTTTGATTCGGCTAAGCTGATTAAATACCTTTTTAAATTATTAGAAACCGTCAAGCAAAACTGTCACCAAAACTGTCAACATAGGTTTCTTCAGTTTTCAAGTTGTTGTTCTGGCTGTCTGGAAAAAACATTTTATTTTGTTTTTTCAAATCTAAGTTTGCAATCTAAGTTTATGCTAAATTGATCAATAAGTTTCTGGCAGCATTCACGCTTTCTTTTTGAAAATTCTGACCTTTTTAATGATCACTGCCCAACAAAAGTAACTTATTCAGCTAAGCTGATAAAATACCTTAAATTAATAGAAATCGTCAACCAAAACTGTCACCAAAACTATCAACATAGGTTTCTTCAGTTTTCAATTGTTCTGACTGTATAGAAAAAACGTTTTTTTTGTTTCATGACAAAAATTTCCCACATAACTACTTTTAAACAGGATATCGACAACAACAAAGTTATAAATAGGATATCAACTGCAAGGTGTCCAGCACCGGAAACAGACACAAAAGTCCTGATATTGACCCTGACTGCAGATGGTGGGCTGGAAAATCTGTGTCAGCATTTAAACCTGATAAAAGCAACACAGCAGCTGGGCCTGGGAGCACGGGGCCAGTTCCCCTGTTGGGAACAGTCTGTCGGCTCTCATCAACTCTCTCCTACTCAACATTCTCTGTCATGACACAATGTATCTTATGAAACAAAAAATATATCCTCATATTTTTATAAACGAGGATTTTCTTCTGGCTGACCAAAAAGGCTATCCAACAGAGCTAGAGGGCTGAAAATTTAAACATTTACTGCATATTTTTTTTGTTTTTCCAAAATCAATGCTAAATTGGTCGCTTAGCTTGTGTCTGTTTGTCTTTTGAAAATTCATACTTTTTTGGTGATCACTGCCCAACAAAAAGCGAGAGAAGTAACTTATCCATTGAACACCTCCTTTTACCAATTTTGTTAATTGATCACCCCCAACACAGAATGACAGTTTCTACTGAGTGACTAACCAGACCTGCTACCCAACTTTATTCAGAACTTAGATTACAATATTTTCTGATGTTTGACGTGTGTTAGGCATGAAATCATTTCACATGAATCAAAACCAATGATTTTGTTATTCTCTCGTGTCTGTCTGTGTGCGTGTCTGTCTGTCTGCTTGTCCTCACAATATCTCCAGATGTTCTCAATGAATTTCAATGACATTTCGTGGAAGTCCGGACCATTCGCTAAGGAAGAGTTGATTAAATTTATTTATTAAGACAATAGTCCAACATATAGAAAATCGAAACTTACACATTTACCTCCCCTGCATCGGTTGACCTGTGGTATGTGTGTTTATGTGAGTGTGTGTGGGGGGGTTTCTACATTCCAACTTTGTGGTAATAGTGGTTTCATTTATGGCCTGATTTGTGTGAGTGCGCGGAGTGTGTGTGTATGTGTGTGTGTTCTAGGGAAATGTGTGTGTGTGTGTGTGATTGTTAGGATAGATGGG
>VCCN01003932.1:1455473-1475582 GCA_006491835.1 Architeuthis dux
TGAGCATTGCTGTACAGTGTGCAAGCTAAGGGACCCAATTTTCAGCCAAAAGTAACATTCAGCGTTGCTCAAAAAATGAACCAAGATGAGGGCAACAATCCGAAAACACTTATATATCATGATAATCCCTCATCTAGAAAATTCAGACAGAGACAAAACAGGTCTACTTAGTCACTCAATAGAAACAATCACGTTACCATCGTCTTTTGGCAGCATGCCACATTGGGGGTGATCAATAAAAAAAAAGGGGGTGACGAATATATAAGTTACTTCTCTCACCTTTATTCAAATTTTCAAAAACAAGCAAGCACAAACAAGGGATCAATTTAGCATAAACTTACATTGTAAATTGAACACCCACTAAAAACCTATTTAGGAGGAATGTTAAAAAAACAAAAAGGTTTTTTCTAGACATAATCAAACATTTCAGCCCTCTAGCTCCATTGGTGTGGCCTGTATGCCTGATACATACATAGCCAGTCAGCCAACTTGACCCACTTGAAAACTGAAGAAACCTATTTTGACAGTTTTGGCGACAGTTTCTCAGTTATTTTTGCAATACACAGTCTGTCTGTTTGTATGTCTGTCTGTGACTTTTTGTAGACAGCTTTTCATATATTAACTACACAGGACTTCTGAGAGAAAGTATATCAGAGACGGGACTTGTATTTATAAATTGACATCACAACTCTAGGTCGTTCGTTTGTGTAAAACAAGACTTTTCTTTGGCAACAGCACCAAGACGCTTCAGAATTGCAAGATTGCTGGGAAAACAATAATTAAGGAATTTGCTGCATGTTTTATGCAATTTTGCTTTTTGTTGTTTGTGCCCCCCTCCCCTGCACCCCACTACACCCAGTCGCCATCATTAATAAAAAATGAGAAACAACATTGAAAATGTTATTATGGGAAATGAGCACTGAGATGTGTGAGGGTTAGATTTGATTAGGAACCTTCGTGGATAATTCATGTAATTAGCCCCAGACAAATGAACTATTCACGCAAATTATTTTCAATTTTGGATGATATTTCTGCGAGGCGAAGTGATGCCAAATGTCCCGACTTCAGAATAATCACCATTCCCGACACTGTCATCATCTCCATGATTATCAATGGAACAACCGATTCCATTTGTCAAATGAGAAAGCATTCAGAGAACGCATACATAAAGAAATGGATGAAAATCAGTCCATATATAGCTATTGTGAAGAAGTAACTGTAAAGAATTCCAGGATCTGCCCGAAAATTTAATCAATTCTTCCTTAGTCTGTGGGCCACCCTTCCACAAAATGTCATTGAAATTCATTGAGAACTTTTCGAGATATTGAGTGGACATATAGCTATGATGCAGGAGAGGTAACTGTAAAGAATTCCTGGTTCTGCCCTAAAACTTAATCAATTCTTCCTAACACTATGGCCCATCCTTCCACAAAATGTGATTTGAATTTATTGAAAACTTTTGGAGACATTATGTGGACATATAGCTACGATGCAGGAGAGGTAACTGTAAAGAATTCCTGGATCTGCCATAAAATTTAATCAATTCTTCCTTAATCCATGGCCCACCCTCCACAAAATATCATTTGAATTCATTGAGAACTTTTGGAGATATTGTGTGGATATATAGCTACGATGCAGCGGATGTAAACGTGAAAAATCCCTAGATTCGCCCCAAAATTTAATCACTTTTTCTTCAGCCCATGGCCCACCCTTCCACTTGTCATTGAAATTCATTGAGAACTATTGGAGATATTGTGTGGACAAACAGACAGACATGAGTGAACCCTATACCTCTTCTTTGAGGTATAAATATATCTCCTTTTTAGAAACTGTCAACTAGAACTGTCACCAAAACAATCAACATAGGTTTCTTCAGTTTTCAAGTTGGTCCGGCTGGCTGGCTGACTGGCTATGTATGTATCACATGTACAAGCCACACTAATGGAGCTAGAGGGCTGAAATTTTCAACATCTACTCCTTATTATGTCTACAAAAACGTTTTGGTTTTTTTTTAAATTCCCTCCCTAAATAGGTTTTTAATGTGGGCTCAATTTACAATGTAACTTTTTGCTAAATTGATCCCTTAGTTTTTGTCCAGCAGCATTCATATTTGTTTTGTTTTTTTTTAATTCAGACTATTTAAGTGATCACTGGCCAACAAAAGGTGTGAGGAGTAACTTATTCATTGATCACCCCTTTTACCAAATTTGTAATTGATCACCCTTAACAGAGCATATATGGGTGGCGGTGATTCATAATTTCCCTTGGAATGCTAGTTTTAATTCAATTGAATGAATTGCTTTTTTAGGGTAAACCTTCCATCTAAAATCTTTGCAGAGATTCAAAATAACTGATTGAGTTTGCAATAAAATGTTACGCATTCATGAAAATATGATTTGAAGAAATTGAAAGGAAAATTGATTCCCTGAATGATACTACTACTCGTACTATTACGGGTATTACTACTGGATGCTACTATTCATACTACTACTACTAGTACTACTATTCATACTACTACTACTGACAATACTACTGAGGCTACTAATGTTACGATTACTAATCTATTATTACTAGGATAAAAGAATATTAATATTATTACAGTAGTACTTGCAATTCTTGAAGAATATTGTCACCAAAACTGTCAATAACAGGTTTCTTCAGTTGGTCTGTCTGGCTGGCTATGTATGTATCATGTGTACAGGCCACACCAATGGAGCTAGAAGGTTGAACATTTAAACATTTACTCCTTATTATGTCTAGAAGTAACTTATGCATTGATCACCCCTTTTACCAAATGTTTAATTCTGCCTTTTTTTTGTCACAATATAAAACATTCCCTTCATTGATTTCTCTGTCTTTATTTCCACTGACTTACAGACCCCATGTTTCCCGTTTGGACAAGTTTCCTTGTTTGTTGTCGAATTTAAAATAATTAGTCCATGATCCATCATATCAGTGTACAACAACAGGCTCAGCTGATAGCTGCTACTGATACTATAAGTGTGAAAGACAAGATAGGAAGGGATAGGGAAGAAATGTAGTTAGGTAGCTTAATAAGAGGGTAGGAAAGGAGAGGGATTGATGGCTGCTACTGATACTATAAATGTGACAGACACGCCTCTTATTAGAAACCGTCAACCAAAACTGTCACCAAAACTGTCAAAATAGGTTTCTTCAGTATTTAAGTGATTCTGGCTGGCTAGCTATCTATTAGAAACCGTCAAACAAAACTGTTATGAAAACTGTCAAAATAGGTTTCTTCAGTATTTAAGTGATTCTGGCTGGCTAGCTATCTATTAGAAAATGTCAACCAAAACTGTCACCAAAAGTGTCAACATAGGTTTCTTCAGTATTTAAGTGATTCTGGCTGGTTAACTATCTATTAGAAACCGTCAACCAAAACTGTCACCAAAAATGTCAAAATAGGTTTCTTCAGTATTCAAGTGATTCTGGCTGGCTATCTATCTATTAGAAACCGTCAAACAAAACTGTCACGAAAACTGTCAAAATAGGTTTCTTCAGTTTTCAAGTCGGTCCAGCTGGCTGCCTTTTTTGACATTTACTTATCATTATGTCTAGGAAAATTTTTTTTAAAATTCCCCCCTAAATAGGTTTTTTATTTATGTTTATGCTAAATTGATCTCTAATTTGTGCCGTTTTTTTTTGTTGAAAATTTGAATAAAAGGTGAAAAGATTTCATTCATTCGTCATCCATTTTTTTAATTGATCACCCCAACATGGTGTGCTTCCAAAAGATGGTGGTAAGACAGCTGCTCTAGAGTGAAAATTAACAAAGTAATCTTACAGACCAATTTGTTAATGTAGTCAGTTCAAGCTTCATTAAATTCCCTCTTTTTGTGACCCTGTGCCAGACTAAGCTAAACTTATTAAATAGATATGCAAATAGGTAAATAATAAGCAAAAACAAGCCTGAAAGTCAGACCATTGATGCACTCTGTAATCAGGAGTTCAGTTAAACATGTCGATACGAGATATGTTAAAAAAAATAAACACTGCAATATGAGATATATTAAAACAAATAAACACCACAATATGAGATATGTTAAAAAAAGGTCTTAACTTCTTAAAAAACGAACGCAACCTTACATCACAGTTTGATTTCGAGAATTGATTTTCAAAAAAGAACAAACAAATATTCTTTTATTACGTCATTCAAAATTTACGTTCAATATATTGATATGTAATCTTGTCAGTCAGTCAGTGACAACGATCGCTGCTAGAGAAGCTTAGCATGTCTAAAAATTATGTATCAAGTGTCCAAAAAGTCTGTTTGGTTTATGATTAAAAGTAAAAGACCATTTTATTTTATTTTCAACGTTCGTTTTATTGAAGACCATTTTTATCATCTTTTCCGACTATCTTCTTCCATCTTTTAGTCAACTTTATAATTCAAAACTTTTTATCTTTCTGAACCAGAAACGGCTCTAGGTGCTTTTTGCAGTCTTCCAGGAAATTGAATTTTTTGTCCTCAAGAGAATTCTCTGAAGACCAAAATAAATGGTGATCTGAAGATGCAATATCTCGTGAATACAGCAGACGATTGAAAACTTCTCAGACAAGATGTAACAATTCTCGCCTGGCCACCAATGAAATTACCAATTTATCTGTTATCCTGATGGAATATTATATATATTATATATTATTATAATATTATATTTTCTATAGTTTTGAGAAGGGTCATTAACATTCAAATAGTTATTTTCTGTAGTTCTGAGAATGGTCATTAACATTCAAATAGTTATTTTCTGTAGTTTTGAGAAGGGTCATTAACATTCAAATAATTCTTCGGACGATTGAACTCCTTCTTGTTGTTTGTGTTGTTCTATAGTCTATAGTTATAGTTCATTAACATTCAAATAGTTATTTTCTATAGAAGGGTCATTAACATTCAAATAGTTCTTCGGATGATTGAAATCCTTCTTGTTTGTGTTTCGTTTCAGACGATCCATGAATACATCTGAACATGAATACATCTACCTAGATTAGGTAATAAAGCTAGAGAAAGACCATGACTGCGAAATAAAATGATGCATAACGATAGGCTGGAAAGCATTTGATATGAATAGAGACATTCTCAATAGCACTTTGCCAATGTGCCTAAAGCGCTAAGTATACAACAGCTGCATGATACCAGCCATGACTTATGGATGCGAAACATGGAAATTAACCAAATGAGCTGAAAACCAACTCAGTATAGTGCAGAGAACCATGGAAAGAGCAATGCTAGGGATAACTCTAAAAGATAGAAAAAGATCAACATGGATCAGAGAGAGAACTAGATTGAAGGATATTATACAACTAATTAAGCAGCCAAAATGGGGATGGGCTGACCACCTAGCAAGAAGAGATGACAATTGATGGGGAGAAAGACTAACTGATTGATGCCCATGGGACAAAAGACCAGACACAAGATGGAGGGACGAGATAGAAAAGTTTGCCAGTAAGATGTGGCAGAGGTTAGCACAAGATAGGTTTTCATGGAAGGAGATGGGAAAGGCCTTTTTCCAGCAGTGGACTTATGACGGATGATGATGATGATGATGATGATGATGATGATGATGATGTATTATAAATAGTATATTTTCTATAGTTTTGAGAAGGGTCATTAACATTCAAATAGTTCTTCAGATGATTGAACTCCTTGTTTGTGTTTTGTTTCATCCGATCCATTCTCCGTCCTTCCTTAAGTGTAATATCCAAATGTGATGGAGTAAATAGAATTTTTTAACTATTTAACAATAGAAACCATCATGTTACCAACATCTTTTGGCAGCATGGGATGATAAATTCAAAAAAGGAGTGATCAATAAATAAGTTACTTTTCTCACCTTTTGTTAGATCACTAAAAAGTCCAAATTTTCAAAAGACAAGCAAGTACAAACTAGGGATCAATTTAGCATAAACTTACATTGTAAACTGAGCCCCTCACGAAAAACCTATTGGGGGTGGGATTTTAAAAAACAAAAAAGAGTGTTTTTCCTAGACACAATAAGGAGTACATGTTGAAAATTTCAGCACACTAGCTACATTGGTATACGCGTGATACATATATCGCAAGCCAGCCAACCGGACTGACTTGAAAACTGAAGAAACCTATTTTGACAGTTTTGGTTGACAGTTTTGGTGACAGTTTTGGTTGACGGTTTCTAACAATGTCTTTTCACCCCTCTAGCTCCATTGATACAATAATGAGATACAACAATTATCCTTTCTTCAAAGGTTGTCGTAAAGCATGGACTACATATCTCAGGACCCCAACATATTTATGAACAATATTTTCTTTTCGTTAAAAATTCTCAGATAAGAAATCTTTCAACATTTCCCCATTTCTTGCAGTCAATCCATCATTGCCTCTCCCATCAATCAACTCTCATTTACATCGTTGGTTTGACTCATCCCAACCTTGCTCTCCTCACCCTAGCCTTGCTCTCCTCAAATCCCACACGGCCCCGCACCTATTGGTGGCCATCCACTGAGAATAGAACCTTCTCTTTCCATCCTGTCTTGTTTGTAACACCTTTCCACTTTATTATCCAACCATATCCACCCAAATCCTCTCAAAACCCAATTCATCATTATCAACCTGTCAATATTTTACTGTTCTTAAGGCTTTTCAGAGCAGAACATTTCGCCTGTCTAACCATTCTAATCCATCTTCATATCTCATTAATTTCACCATTATTATACACATTTGCTCGGACTAGTGTCTCAGCTGGATTGTTATATTCACAACGTTTCGGCGGTTGTATTTTCCATCCTTCTTCAGGTATCTGTCGTAGTTGGTAACCTTCTGGGAATTCTGAACGAAACCCTCTATTCAATCCATGGGGGTAGATTGTTTTTATTCCAGGTCCATGCTAAAGAGTTCAATTCGAAATTGCCTTAAGGTTATCAACTACGACAGATGCCTGAAAAAGGGTGGAGAGTACAATAGCCGAAACGTTGTGACCATAACAACCAAGATGAAGACATTAATCCTAGTAAACCAAATTGCTCATCTCAGAAATTCATACAAAAATAATTTCACCAGATTCATGGCAATTTTAAAACAACTTTATTAAGAGCCTTTAAGAGATTCATTGACATTAAAAATGATATCCTTTTTTTGTAATCCGTAATTCCATTGGACAGTTAACAGAAACAGCTCTAAAAAACAACTGCAGATGGACTAATTGGGTACCTTACCTTTATTTTCAGTCCAAGAACGTGGTATCATCATCATCATCATCAGCCGTTATAGGTCCACTGCTGGACAAAGGTATTTCCCATCTCCTTCTTGTGCTAACCGCTGCCACGTCTTACTGGCAAACTTTACTATCTCACCTCTCCATCTTGTATCTGGTCTTTTTCTAATCAGTTAGTTTTTCCCCCATCTATTATCATCTCTTCTTGCTAGGTGACCAGCCCATCTCCATTTTTGCAGCTTAATTATTTGTATAATATCCTTCACTCTAATCCTCTCTCTGATCCATGATGACTTTTTCTATCTCTTAGAGTTATTCCTAGCATTGCTCGTTCCATGGCTCTCTGTGTTATTCTAAGTTGATTTTCAGCTCATTTTGTTAATTTCCATGTTTTGCATCTGTAGGTCATGGCTGGTATTATGCAGCTGTTCTATACTTAGCGCTTTAAGCACATTGGCAAGGTGCTTTTCAGAATGTCTCTATTCATACCAAATGCTTTCCAAGCTATTGTTATGCGTCGTTTAGATCCGAATATATAATATTAAATTAAAATATTAAAATTCTAAAACTTTTAATTTTAATATTTTATAACGTCTAAAACAATAAAATTGAAAGTAGTTTTCTTGTTCATTTTCATAGTTTTATTGTTTTTGGGTGTTATTTTATTGAAACTCATCTTTTGTCTTCATCATTTATCAATGACATTTCCTTAGTGTGTTTTTCCAAATTGACAAAGTCTTGGCCATCAGTTCCACTTTCGGAAGATCTCTTAACATTCATTGATTCTATTGTCATTAATCAAACCAATTTGCCTGTTGTAAAGCTCTCTCTCTTGTTGCAACCCTCCCTTCCCCCCTCTCTCTCTCTCTCTCTCTCTCTCTCTCTCTCTACGGTCCATTGATCTACGTCTCCTTCAGATGAAACCATTCATTCTTTGATTCATTTAAACATCCCAGGGTTAGGGTTAGGGTTACCATTTTTCAGACTCTTCTAAAATTCGATAAAACTTACGATTTGCGTGTTTTTATTCACTTCACTATCAATCGACAACTCGTTTTAATCATATTTGGTACTTCTTTGGACAATGTTTTCTTTTTAAGTTGCTACAAGAGCCGAACATATATATATATATACCAAATACAGTCTATATATTATATAGACTGTATTTAGTACCTGCAAGCACAAAAAATAATTTAATTTTTGTAATAAATAAATAGTATAACTTGTTTATTTCAAACTCATTCAGCAATAGTGAAGAAGTATCAAGCAAATTAATTTCTTTGAAGCAACTTTTTGTTTATAAAACGAATTGGCAGATATTTCGGACTTGATGTCTTAATTATTATATGCGTATTCACGTTGTCCAGTTTTTTATACTAAAGTGCACTAAAACATAGATGCTTTCAAATTTTCATCTACAAAAACTTGACCCCCAAATAAACACCCACCTAAAATAACTGCCCATGGGCGATCTATCGGTGGGCGATTTTACGGTAGATCGTGGTGCTATTTTTCAGACGCTTCTAAAATTCAGAATAAATTTGTATTTTTCAAAACCAAATTCTCTCTTCCATTGTAAATAACAATCTTTCCAGAATCTCTCCAAAATTCCTGACACTCATTGTAATAAATATTGATTCCAAGATGTCCATACTTTTTATCTACATATGACAGCAGCAAAAGATGTATTCAAAACTACGATCACCAATTTTAAACTTCGACTCTGTGTCTCTTTCTCATTTACACCTAACACACAAAACAAATGCTTTTCCGGCACCTCCATTTCCAGGATGGAGAATCAGGTTGCAAGAAAATATCCATGTCATTAGATTTCTTTCCCTGTGCTGCCTCATGTATTATTCATGTGGTTAGGAACCCATACCTGATCGGCGCGACATGTCTCGAATATAAACTTGAAATGCTTTCTGGAAACGTTGGACACAAGAGTTGCATTTGTTTAGATGGCATGATCAGTAAAATTGAATTTTCAATCCGGTAAGCGTTTGTCACAATTTTTCTAGAATCTTTATCTCTCACTTTGAGCAAAGAATTTAACATTATCAAAATGCCCCAAAAAACAAAGTAGTCAGCACAGATATTGCCAATATCTTAACGTAAATACACAATCTCTTTCCATGCAGCTAATAAATGCACTTTAGACTTGGAATCTCTGTTATGAGAAAAAAAACTCAATCAGAAAATTGGAAACATAAGGGCAAGAAAATATCAGGGTTTCTCAAAAGTATTTTTGTTTTTTACAGACCTTTATTTCTTTTAAGCTTATGTAATGCTCTACATATGATATCTTTCAATGATCCTAGCTGATCCTCTTCTGAAAGTTTTTGAGTGCTGATGGTTGGGTTCTCCTCTATTTTGCATTTTCAAACCATTATAATCAACAACTGATGGTCGTCCACTTCTGGACTTTATTTCAAGGGACAAGTTACCACCTTTAAAATGCTTAAACTAGTTTTAGGCTTTATTGTCAGATATTGTTTCATTTCCTTCCACTTCCAATTCTGTGAGAAGCTTTAGTGGTTTTGAAATCATTAATCACTGCTACCCACACCACTGGTTTATTGCTGGGTTTAGTTAATCACTGCTACCCACAACTCTGGTTTATTGCTGGGTTTAGGTTATTCATGTGGTCTGACATCTATGTATCAATGTATCTGGACTTTGCCCAGCCCTATCGGTTCATAGTAGAAACTTGAAATTTTGCACACAATCTCCCCTTAATCAGTAGGGAAAATGTTTTTTTTGTTTTTTGAAAATCCCCCACCCCAAAAACAGGTTTTTAGAGGGGGTTTCAATATGCAATGTAAGTTTATGCCAAATTGGTCACTAGTTTGTGTCTGCTTATTTTTTTAAAATTCAGACCATTTTTAGTGATCACGTTCCAACAAAAGTTGAGAGAAGTAACTTATTCATTGATTACCCCTTTTTCCAACTTTTTAATTGATCATCCCCAACGCAGCATATATGGGTGGTGGTGATTCATCATTTCCCTTGGAATGCTCGTTTCCTTCTACTTCCCAAATTCTAGAAGCAGCTTCAGCAGCTTTGAAATCATTGATTTTGAGATTTAGAAAACAGAAGATGAACATAAAAGGTTTTAGAGGAGAATTATTAATCCTTTTCCATATTACATAAAATGGGATTCAGCCTTTCTGACTAACTAGAAACCGTCAAACAAAACTGTCACCAAAACTGTCAACATAAGTTTCTTCAGTATTTAAGTGATTCTGGCTGGCTAGCTATCTATTAGAAACCGTCAACCAAAACTGTCACCAAAACTGTCAAAATAGGTTTCTTCAGTTTTCAAGTCATTCTGTTGGATATTGGGGTGTCCCAGACTTGAATAGAAAGGAAACTCGAAGACTTGCTTATAAAAATATCTGGACATATTTTTATTACACAACATACATCTTTGTCGGCCGGAGTGTGAAAAGTGGGAGAGAGATAAGGAGAACCGCCAGTCTACCCCCAACAGGGACAGCGATCTCGTCCGCTGATGTCTGTCTCTTCTTTGAGTGTCGAGATTTCTGTCTGCCCCGAGTTTTGTATTCGGATCTGCTTTATAGGTTTCTCTGACGCCTATGCAGGTGTCACTCACCGGTCCCCAGGTGTCACTCACCGGTCCCCATATCCTGTTTGTTCGACACCTACACAATATACCTATTTCCTGAGGTGACCAGGGTCACTTACATTTCCGCACAGGTGTCTGACCCCGGGATAACCTTTAGATATCATAACAATTCCAGCTGGCTGGCTGGCTATGTATGTATCACGCTTACATGCTACACCAATACAGCTAGAATGCTGAAAGTTTCAACATTTCATCATCATCATCAGCTGTTATAGGTCCACTGCTGGACAAAGGCTTTTCCCATCTCCTCCCATGACGACCTAGATTGTGCTAACCTCTGTCACATCTTGCCAGCAAACTTTTCTATCTCATCCCTCCAACTGGTGTCTTTTCCTACTGCGTTTACTGTCCCATGGGCACCAATCGGTTAGTCTTTTTCCCCCATCTTGCTAGGTGGCCAGCCCATCTCCATTTTTGCTGCTTAATTATTTGTCTAATATCCTTCACTCTAGTCCTCGCTCTGATCCATGTTGATCTTTTTCTATCTCTTAGAGTTATCCCTAGCATTGCTCTTTCCAAAGCTCTCTGTGCTATTCTAAGTTGGTTTTCAGCTTGTTTGGTTAATTTCTATGTTTCGCATAAGTCATGGCTGGTATTATGCAGCCGTTGTATATTTTAAGCTTTAGGCACATTGGCAAGGAGCTCTTCAGAATGTCTCTATTCATACCAAATGCTTTCCAACCTATTGTTATGCATTGTTTTATTTCGCTGTCATGCTCTTTCTCTAGCTTTATTAACAGTCCTAAGTCAATGTATTCATCAACAACTTCTAGAATTTCACCTTCTATCTTTATGACCATTTTGGGGACTTTATCGTTGTACATTACTTTTGTCTTCGTTCTGTTAAGCCTACAAATGAACATATATGCATATTTGGATTATATGTCAAATTTCTATCTCTTAGAGTTATCCCTAGCATTGCTCTTTTTATGGCTCTCTGTCGCTAATTGTTTAGCCAAAAGCGCTTGGTACACCACTTTTGGACAAACACTATATTCCATGGATCCAAACACACGTCTCTTGTGCGGGAACAAGAAAAATTTAATAAAAAATTAACAAGATGTTCCTTGTCCATCATATTTAACCAGACATACATATGTATATATATATATGTATATGCTATGTATCAGAAGAGAGCCATCTCTCCCAGTTCTGTCACGACTGTCCTCCACCAGGTCGTCTTTGGCCTGCCTCTCTTTCTCTTCCTATTTGGGGTCCATCTTAAGACAACTTTAGGTATTATTACAATCGGCATCCTCGGGACATGACCAAACCATTGGAACCTATGTTTCTTAATCTCAAGAGACATATTCTTACTGTCGGTCCTCATATAAAGGTCATTAGAGATCTTTTTAGGTCAGTAGATATTACCAATCTTTCCTAGGCAGCTATTGTGGAAGACGTCAACCTTTTTCATGTCTTTCTCCATAATTCTCCAGCACTCAGAGCCATACAAAAGGACGGCCTTGATATTGCTGTTGTAAAACCTAATCTTAGTTTGGGAACTGAGAAAAGAATCCAGCATTCAATTTGATACTGAATTATTTATGCTTTTTGTTAATCCCTAGTGCAAGTCTGGAGTTGACTTTGTTTTTCTACCGTAACAACAAGAATAAGAACAAGAATAATCCTCACCAAATGTTCCAAGTCTGGAGTTGACTTTGTTTTTCTACTGTAACAACAAGAACAAGAACAAGAACAAGAACAATCCTCACCAAATTTTCCAAGTCAGGAGTTGACTTTGCTTTCTATAATAAGAATAACAACAACAACAATCCTCACCAAATTTTCCAAGTCTGGAGTTGACTTTGTTTTTCTATTGTAAGAACAAGAACAAGAACAATCCTCACAAAATTTTCCAAGTCTGGAGTTGACTTTGTTTTTCTATGGTAACAACAACAACAAGAGCAATCCTCACAAAATTTTCCAAGTTTGGAGTTGGCTTTGCTTTCTATCATAAGAATAACAACAAGATCAATCCTCACCAAATTTGCCAAGTTCTTGTCCTTGTTGTTATGGTAGAAAACCAATGTTAACTCCAGACTTGGAAAATTTTGTGAGGATTGTTCTTGTTCTTATTCTTGTTCTCATTGTTACAGTAGAAAAACAAAGTCAACTCCAGACTTGCACTGGTGTTTAACAAAAGGCATAAATAATTCAGTATCTAATTGAATGCTGGATTCTTTTCTCAGTTCCCAAACTAAGATTAGGTTTTACAACAGCAATATCAAGGCTGTCCTTTTGTAAAGCCTGATCTAAGTGAAACAACCCAGTTATTTCACCTGGGAAATCCTTTTCTAATCCAAAGTCTAGATTTTAGATTAAGAGCCCTCCAGCTGATAATCCAAGTGAAAGCATTTTTTAGTTCTTCTTTATTTGAAGAAGAAAAATAAACAGGTCTGCTTAGTCACTCAATAGAAACCATCATCTTTTGGCAGCATGTCATGTTGGGGGTGATCAATTAAAAAAGGGGTGATCAATGAAGTTACTTCTTTCACCTTTTGTTAGATCACTAAAAAGACTGAATTTTCAAAAAACAAGTGGGCACAAATTAGTGACCAATTTAGCATAAATCTATATTGCATATACTCTAAAAACCTATTTTGGCAGAGAATTTTCCAAAAACAAAAAAATGTTTTCCCATCTCATTGAGGGGAGTGTGTGTGCAAGTTTCAAGTTTCTACTATAATGGGCAAAGTCGGGATACATAGATAGATACATAGATATATATAATGTCAGAACCATAGGTGTACAAGACGGGGGGGGGGCAATTCGGTCAAAACAGTGGGGAAAATATGCTATTATCCTTGTATTTCATTTTATTTGAATTTATCTTTTCTAGTAACCTACTTAGTAGTTGATATATAATTTTGTGTGTAAGATACAGAATGCGGCAAGCAAATATACTCTGATTACAAAGAAAAACACATTCGGACTGTTAATGCCAGTCAGACTGTAACTTTTACACCAGTGCCCGAAATATCACAACAGACACTGAGTGCATTATTTGAAAAACATTCAGTGCCAAATCTTTCATATAAAGATAAACAGGCACAGAATCAATTTAGCATAAACCTACATTGTAAAAACCTATTACTAAGCTAATAACACTAAAAACCTATTAAAGAGGTAATTTTCAAAACACAAAAAACATTTTTTCTAGACATAATAAGGCCTCTAGTTCTATTGGTGCAGCCTGTACACATGATACATACATAGTCAACCAGCAGGACTGACTTGAAAACTGAAGAAACCTATGTTAACAGTTTTGTTTGAAGGTTTCTAATTATTAGCTTTTTGGTTCAGTTCATTCAGTTCCTGTTAAGAAAGGATTTCAAATCACGTGTTTCAAAAAACAATGATCAGCTTATCGAGTTCTTAATTCCAGTCTGAGTCGATGTTAGCTTGAATCTGAAAAATCTTCCTTGCAAGCCTCTTTCTGAAAAATCCAACTAAAACTGGGTTAACCTTTCCCAGACTGAATTAATGTTGTAGAGTTTGGTCATTAATAATACCAGATAATATCTGTTTTGATTGCGTAATGTTCCACTAGAAATAATAAAATCCTGCTATGTTTGGTTTAGAAGAAAATTAACTTCTGTTAATAAATTTTTACCAGTTTTAATGCAACTCAAATTTAAATTCAACAGGACTGGTTAGTCACTCTATAGGAACCGTCATGTTATCAACATCTTTTCACAGCATGTCATGTTGGGGGTGAGCAATTAAAAAAAGCGGTGAGCAATGAATAAGTTACTCACTAAAAAGGTCTGAATTTTCCAAAAGCAAGCAGCCACAAACTAGTGATCAATTTAACATAAAATTACATTGCATATTGAACGCCCACCTCTAAAAACCTATTATGGGGTAGATTTTTCAAAAAGAAAAAAAAAGGGGAGTGTGTGTACAAAATTACAAATTTCATTCCTTCACTCTTCCCAGACTGAATTTATTTCGAGATTTTACCAGTTTTAAGGCAACTCAAATTTAAATTCAATTTGTAAGCTATCTACACAAGTTAAACGAATTATTAATCACTGCTACCCACAACAGACCGGTTTAAACACTGTTTCTGGGTTTAGGTTATTCATGGGTTTTCACATTTATATGTATCTATGTGTGTATCCGGACCTCGCCCAGCCTCTACCGTTCATAGTAGAAACTTGAAATTTTGCACACACATTCTGGTTCAATTTGCAATGTAAGTTTATGCTTAATTGACCAATTAATTTGTGGTATGCTTTTTTAGTGATCACTGCCCAACAAAACGCAAGAGAAACAACTTATTCATTGATCACCCCTTTTTCCAATTCTTTTTTAATTGGTCACTCCTAACATGGCACACTGCCAAAAGACGTTGAATACAATAGGGTTCCTATTGGGTGACTAGCCACACCTGTTTATTAGAAACCGTCAACCAAAACTGTCAACCTACATTTCTTCAGTTTTTAAGCTGGTCTGGCTGGCTGGATGGATGGCTATGTATATATATATATATCATGCATATAGGCCGTGCCAATGGAGTTAGAGGGATGAAAAATTCAACATTTACTGCTTATTATGTCTAGAAAAAACTTTTTTTTTTAAATTTCACCCCTAAATACTTTTTTAGAGGGGGGTTCAGTTTGCAATGTAAATTTATTACTTTTTTAGTGATCACTGCCCAACAAAAAGTGAGAGAAATAACTTATTCATTGATCACCCTTTTTTCCAATTTTTTTAATTGATCATCCCCAACATGGCATGCTGCCAAAATATTTGAGTGACTAACCAGACCTATTGAGTGACTAACCAGACCTATTTATGTATGTACCTTATATTGGTCAATAGATACCATGCCATAATTAGACTGACATAGGTTTCTACCAATTGTTTCCCAGCTCCTCATCTTTTTAAGATGAGAGTGGGTTACATAGTTTAGTTGAAGGTGTAACAATATTTGTCTCTGCTTGACCATTCCCTCTCTAGGCTAAACTTGAAAGTTATTTATTATTTTATTAAGCCTCTTTGGGCATCTCTAAATTATACACAATAATTACACATCAACTTCTAAACAAATACAAAATTCATAAAAAAAAAATATTTAAATGTACATAAATACAAACAACATCTACAATTTAGCACAATTCACAGATCAAACTCTCTCGAAAATCTCATCTGACAGATTAAAAAAATGTCCTTGTAATCTCATTTTTTTCCATAATTTTTAAACATATCTAAATTATTTTTAAAACTCTCTACGCCAGGGGTCGGCAACCTTTTGGCCTCTGCGGGCCGGATCGCATATTAATGAGTGGACCGTGGGCCAGATAAAGGCCATAGAAAGCTTGAAATATGGGAAGTATCTATTTAAATACATCTAGTTATATTTCTGATAGCCTCTACTATTCTCTTCCTATTTTCCTTTCTTTTTTCTCTTCTCGTTCGTTTATTTATTAGTTTGTTAAGTTCTGCTTTTTTTGTTTTCGTCTTCTTTAGTTTTTATCTTCATATTTCTCCTCTCTTTGATTAGTTTGCCTCAAACCAATCAATAACGCATGCTAGAAAATCATTTTTAATTAACTAAGAATGCCAATTAGTAGTCAAAGAACTCAATTTAGTCGCAATTTATTTCAATCGAAGCGTCTTTTGAATCGATTAAAAAGACAGAGAATCTTTAAAAACATAAAAAATAATTATAATATCCCAATATTTGCTCGCGGGTCGGTCAAAATACCTTTGCAGGCCAGATCTGGTCTGCGGGCCATAAGATGCCCACCCCTGCTCTACACTATGCTCGGGCATATGGTAGAGGCATTTTTACTTATGAAAATTGATCCGATCAGTAATTTTCAAGCATACGACTGTAAACAGTTGTAAACAAACGCATGGAAAGAGTTAAAGAGATTAGGAACTCAGTCAAGGAAAAACAATAAAGAAGATCCATTCCTGGGGCAAGAGTTTTAAAATGTGCATCCTCAAAGACTGACCGCTCTTTGTGGTGGGGTTTCACAACAAGAATTATTTTTTTCACAATATGAATCTGAAAAAAAAGAAGCAATTTTTAATCACCGCTACCCACAACAGACCAGTTTGAACACTGTTGCTAGGTTTAGGTTATTCATGTGTTCTGACATTTATATCTATCTATCTATCTATCTATCTATCTATGTATCCAGACTTATTCATTGATCCCCCTTTTTCTAGATGGGAGGTGGAAGTGTGTTCATTGCAATAGTCATTTAAAATATTAAAAAATAACATGTTAATCACTGCTACCCACAATGCTGGTTTATTGCTGGGTTTAGGTTATTCATGCGTTCTAACATTTATATGTATCTATGTATCCGGATTTCGCCCAGCCCTAACCATTCATAGTAGAAACTTGAAAATGTGCACACACGCTCCTTTCAATGAGTAGGGAAAATGCTTGTTTTGTTTGTGGAAAATTAAGCTACTAAATGAGTTTTTAGAGGGGGGTTCAATATGCAATGTAAGTTTATGCTAAATTGGTCACTAGATTGTGCCCACTTGTTTTTTGAAAATTCAGGCCTTTTTTACTGATCACAGCCCAACAAAAGGCAAGAGAAGTAACTTATTCATTGATCACTCCTTTTTCCAACTTTTTAATTGATCACCCCAAACACAGCATATATGGGTGGCGGTGATTCATAATTTCCATTGGAATGCTAGTTTCTCTTAGTTTCATCGCAACAGAAAGTATTTAACTGTCAGATATTCTGTGATCAAATTCTCAATTTCATTCAACTTTTAATGCTGAACAACTTGGGGTTTCTCTGCTGCTGCTGTTGCTGCTGCTGCTGCTGCTGCTGTTGCTGTTGCTTTGGTTTCTCATTTCCAAAATGTGAATTGCCATGGCAACTGCCGCTTCCTCATCTCTATTCACTCCTGCTTTTCAAAATTCAGATTTCTTTGTTCAAATGGACAAAGCCCCAAAGCCTAAAATTCCTGATTATATTTTCATAAATATTATTAAATTTTATTTCCTTTTTTCTCAAGCTCTATTATTGTCAATCATCCACACACACTCATGTACACACACACGCACGCAAACACACTCTCTCACACACACACACACATACAAATGTGCAAACGCACTCTCTCACACACACACATACAAATGTGCAAACACACACATAGACACTCACACACACACACACACACACACACGCACACTCTCATGCACACATATACACTGATGAGCCAAAACAGCATGACCACCTGCCTATTAAGGTGGTTGCTCCTCCATAAGAAAGAAAAGAATGAAGAAGGTGGTTAGAATTTGTTTGGAGAATGTGAACAAAATTGAGTTTATGGATGGGGAAAAATAGAACTGAAGGAGAAAACTGTGCAGTACTTTTTATCCCTGCCATTCCCTGACACTTCTTAATACTACTAGTTCTCAAACATAAACAAACTCCCTGCCATTCCCTGCCACTTCTCAATACTACTAGTTCTCAAACATAAACAAACTCCCTGCAATTCCCTGTAACACCTTTCATTAATGTTTGGCAGGAATAGTTTTTGCATTGAAATATTTCATTAATGTGTGGCAGGGATAGTTTTTGCATCAAAATATTTCATTAATGTGTGCCAGGGCGTGGCAGGGCGTGGCAGGGCGTGGCAGGGATAAAAAGTACTGCTGGTTTGTGAACCCATTGTAGGAATTATGGAAGAACTGCGAATAAAATTTGCAGATGGGGAAAAATAGAATTGAAGGGAAAAACTTGGATAAGATTCTGTATATAAATAGAATGAATTGGATAAGCAAAAGGCGGGAAAGTAGATTATGAAAACAAGATGGATTTTGGGAAGAAGAAGAAGAAGAACAGCAGAAAGAGAAAATGATAGCGAATAATAAATTACCATATTTGACAACATATAAAAACCCTTTTTCTTATCCCCCAAATATGGTTCAAGAGGTAAACATAAGCTTCGTTGTTTCACTCCACATTGGCCAGGAATTCAGGAGGAGTTGAAAAAGATGGATGATATAGAAGAAGTCTTCAGGTTCAAATGAGTTTCTTTTTTCTTAATATTCCATTTTGAAATAAGGTTGGGGGGGGCTTATATGCCATCAAATACATTAGTATATAGTCTGATGACACATCAACTCCTATATAATGGTCACACAGAGCTAGAAAGGTTTCTAAAAAGATTTATGCTGTCTTAATTGTATTCCAATTTTTAATCTCTAAGAAAATAAAAGGAAGAGAGAGGCGGGGGGGGGAGAAAAAATGATCAGAGAGAGCAAGATTGATTTTTAAATTCGATTTTAAATTGCAGTCATTAGCGTAGCTGAGGAAGGGAGTGGAGGGCAATTTTAAATTGCTCCCCTGGCCCCAATGGAGATCCCCCCCCACCAAAGCTTTATGAATAATATTTCACCTACTGCATTAACAAACAATAACAAATCTCACTAAATGTTGGAGGGGCC
This sequence comes from Architeuthis dux, assembly GCA_006491835.1. Classification (NCBI taxonomy): domain Eukaryota; kingdom Metazoa; phylum Mollusca; class Cephalopoda; order Oegopsida; family Architeuthidae; genus Architeuthis; species Architeuthis dux. The sequence goes on from VCCN01003932.1 coordinate 1,474,765, forward strand.
CCTTAAGGAGTCAAGCCCCCCGCCCGAGCCCTCAAATTTTGTTTGATATCCACGACTAGCCTCGTAAGCTTGGCAGGTTTCATCAAATCTCACTGAATCAGAGATTCCCAACCTTTTCATTATAAAAAGGACCCCATTTATTTAAACCCAGTTGACTCTTTTGAAAGGTCTCCCCACAGACCCCCAGTAATACCTTTTGTTAAGTAAGTATCATGAGTTATTCACCTTAGGCAGAAGACTTCCACTATGGGGCACTGTTTTACATTCTGGTCAACGAGCAGCCATTATTGCATTGTGTTGATTAGTAGAAGAAAGAGCTCGGAAGGACACACGTGTTTGGTTGACCGCGGTCATTATTTGAATAAAAGGACCTGTAATATTGTAAAAAACACACTGTACTGTATAACATTTTTCTAGTCTTGTGTCATCAATTTGTAAGACAAGTATTTACATTTGATTAACTGTGCTATTTAGACATGTGTATATATGATAATTATAAAGACATTTATTAATTGGGAACCTATATTTGCTTGGCATCAGTGTGAGCAATAGCAAAACGAGCGGCCCGGATTGTGTAAATAAAGAGAAACGAGCACCTTTTATTTATTAAATGTCTTTATAATTATCATAATCTGTCAGATATAAAATTATCCTTTCTTTGAATTTCACATGTCAATGTACAATATAGAAGTTTAGGTAAATATGTATGTGTCACGCTATCTTATGTTGTGCAGTACATATATTGTAATATAATATACATTATAATATAATATTGTAAGCATTTGACTAGGTAGAACACGCAGAAGTCTTCAACGCAA
>VCCN01003932.1:1544413-1555383 GCA_006491835.1 Architeuthis dux
AGTAAGACAGAATATCTGAATTCTTTATATATTTATGGTTTCAAGGGTTTAAAAATATTTTGGAGATATTGTGTGGACAGACAGACACAAGTGTATACATATACCTCTTCCAACTTCTTTGGTAGTAGTCCCGCATTAACTATGTAGCCAAAGTAGCATATGCTATGGGCCCCTCATTTTCAAGGGCCCTTGCTAAATGCTTGCAAGCTATCAATTCAGATTCAGTGATTCTGCACTTTCTCTAATACTATAGTTTTATACAGCTTTCAATTTTTAGGAACAACATGTGTTTAAGGATAGCGATTTTAGCCAATTACAACATCTAAATGGAATTTTGTATTTAAACAGTAATTAATGGGAATGTGATATCTATGTGATACATATATGACACATGAATACAAAGGTATTTGAAACTGAAGTCAAGCTGCCGCACAAAGATCAAAATGATAACAAAGTAATACTATTGCTGAAATGTCAGACATATTTGCTGTATTATCTTCAGGGCCTTATTAACCTATACTAGGCTATTGGCAATACGGGGTCCTCCATCTTGAACCATCCCTCTCCCACTCCCCCATTTTGTGTATAATTTTAAGTAAGTAATGCGATCTCTCAATCGTGTGAATAAAGTGGATTGTTATTTGCTAATGTGTAATATATTTGTTCCATTTTTTAAAGAGATATTTGTTAGGACATTTTTATTAAGTTTTAAGATATTATTAACAATATCTTAACAATTATAGTGAGTGCTCAGACTTCACATCAGCAAATGTTTTTTTGACATTTTCATTGTTTAATTCATTTTCCCTGTGCTATTTATTTTGGGCCCATAGTTTGCGTATAGGCTAATCCAGCTATGGTCCTATCAAAAATAAAATTAAGAAAATTCAAAGTTTGACCAGAGTGACTGAACCTCCAGGTTAATTAACGTCGAACATGAAATGAGGGTGTCTGTCTCCAGTTTTATTCCAAGATTTAAGAAACTATTTGGTGAACAAACAGGCTTATCACTCAGTCCCTGATTAACTATGTAGCAAAATTAGCATATGCTACATGCCCCGCAATTTCAAGAGCCCCGCGCTAAATGTTTGCAAGCTATCAATTCTGATTCAATGATACTCTACTTTCTCTCTCACTATAAAATGCTATACTGCCTTCAACTTTTATGAATGACTGGGTGCATGGGTCTCCGCTACCACTTTTCCGGGGGCAAAGGATATATTTCCAGGTGTGTTGGGAGGGAGGGGGGTGTATATTCAGAATATATCTTATTGACTATATCGCATGACCTGGGTGGCACAATTGAGCAAGCACCAGTGAATAATATCTTCATATAGGAGAAGGCCTGATCCGGGGTGAGGGGCAAATGCCCCGTTGCACCCCGTTGGTGCCCATGACAGTGTGTTTGAGGTTAGCAATTGTAGCCAATTTTTCACCTTTAATTTGGGTTATCATTTTAACACAGTAAATATCTTTGAGATACATATACAACACATAAATACAAAGGTTTTTGAAACTGAAGTCACAGCCACTGCACAAAGATCAAACCCCAAAAACAAAGTAATACCATTACTGAAATGTCAGATATATGTGTCATCTTATCTGGCTGTATAGAAAATGAAAAAATGTATGTGTTTTAATATTGATGTGCGTTTTCTTAATGTATTTAAAACGTACGTCACAGGCTCCGCAATAGCTTGATCCGACCCTGCCACGCCCTGAGTGGTAGAGGTGAAAACAGGAGGGAAGAAAACCTCTACAAAATATAAAACGGCGGGAAAAAAACAAAATGTCAACCGAAATGAGATTGAGGAGGAAAACATGAGAATACAAAAAATGAATTTGAAAAAATACTGAAAGAAGCCGAGAATTCAGATAAGAATGAAGATAGGTCTGCTTAACCACTCAATAGAAACCGTCATGTTACCAGCATCTTTTGGCAGCATGCCGTGTTGGGGGTGATCAATAAAAAAAATTGGAAAGAGGGGTGATCAATGTATAAGTTACTTCTCGCGCATTCTGTTAGGCATTGAAATCAAAACTTACACTGCAAATTAAAAATTAAAAACCTATTTATTTTTTCTAAATCTAATAAGGAGTAAATGTTGAAAATTTCAGCCCTCTAGCTGCATTGGTGCAGCCTGTACGCATAATATATACAAAGCCAGACAGCCAGCCAGGGGTGACGAATGAATAAGTTACTTCTCTCACTGTTTTACAAATTTTCAAAAGACAACAGGCACAAACTAGGTATCAATTTAGCATAAACTTACATTGGAAATTAAACCCCCCACTTAAAACCTTTTAAGGGAGGGTATTTAAAAAAAAAACAAAAAAAATGTTTTTTCTGGACATAATAAGGAGTACATGTTGAAGTTTTTAGCCCTCTAGCTCCAAGATCAATTTAGCATAAACTTACATTGTAAATTGAACCCCCCACTAAAAACTTATTTAGGAGTAGAAAGGGGTAGATAGTGATCACCAAAAATATCTGAATTTTCAAAAAAAACAAGTGGACACAAACTAGGAGGTCAATTTAGCATAAACTTACATTGTAAATTAAACCCCCACTAAAAACCTTTTATGGGAGGGTATTTAAAAGAAAAAAACTAGTGGACACAAACTAAGGGATCAATTTAGCATAAACTTACACTGCAAATTGAACCCCACCCCCATTAAGAACCTATTTTTTTTTTCTAAACATAATAAGGAGTACATGTTGAAATTTTCAGCCCTCTAGCTCCAAGATCAATTTAGCATAAACTTACATTGTAAATTGAACCCCCCCTCCCTAAAAACTTATTTAGGGGTAGAAAGGGGTAGATAGTGATCACTAAAGCAGTCTAAATTTTCCAAATTTTAAGCGGGCATGAACTAAGAGGTAAATTTAGCATAAAACTACATTGTAAATTAAACCACCCACTAAAAACCTGTTTTTTTCCAGACATAATAAGGAGTAAATGTTGACATTTTCAACCCACTGGCTCCATTGGTGCGGCCTGTACGCATGATTCATACATAGCCAGCCAGCTGGACTGACTTGAAAACTGAAGAAACCTATTTTGACAGTTTTGGTGACAGTTTTGGTTGACGGTTTCTAACCCATATATCCACCCGAAATGAGATAATGAAGGCAAACATGAGAAAACAGAAAATGAATTTTAAAAAATATCTAAAGAGGCTGAGAATTCAGATAAGAATAAAGATTTATATGGAGAATCTGGTGCAGGGAGTGGGAAAAAAATGAATGTGGATGCGATTTATTATTTTCTAGCAACTAAGGCAAAAATAAGCAAATACTCCATAAATTAATGTTTCAAGAGTAGACAAGTCTGGCTGCTCCAGTGTCAACATTGCTCCTACATCTACTTCCTCACGTAATTCTACTATAAATGTTGGAGGTATGTAAGACTTGTCAGTGATCATCTAAAGATGATGGGTCTGGAAAGTACGCCACATGGAGGAAAACTTCAAGTCCAACCTCCTCGATCATCAGGCATTTCCGAAAAAGATTTCAGACTGTGGACGAGATTAAGGACATGATAATTGAGGAGAAGACACATGAAAATAACTAGAACAAGCCTGCTCCTACTTCTACTTCCTTGCATAATTCTACTATAAATTTTGGAGGTATGTAAGACTTGTCAGTTTAGCACAGGTGGTAACACACCAGGCTAGCGATCATGAGTTCAAATCATGGTATGTGGATTTTATATATCGGCTTACTCCCCTATTTTTAGTGAGGATTGTTCTTATTCTTGTTCTTGTTACATAGGAAAGTAAAGTCAACTCTGACTTTGTCCTGGAGTTTGACAAAAAACAGGTCTGGTTAGTCACTCAATAGAAACCGTCACAGGACCAATGTCTTTTGGCAGCATGCCTTGTTGGGGGTGATCAATTGAAAAATTGGAAAAAGATATGATCAATGAATAAGTTATTTCTCTCGCCTTTTGTTGGGCAGTGATCACTAAAAGTTTCAATTTTCAAAAAATAAGCGTGAATGCTGCTGGACACAAACTAAGGGATCAATTTAGCATAAACTTACATTGCAAATTGAATCCCCCACTAAAAACCTATTCAGAGGGGGATTTTCGAAAAAACAAGTTTTTTCTAAAAATAATAAGGAGTAAATATTCAAATGTTCAGCCCTATAGCTTCATTGTTGTGGAATGTATGCGTCATACATACATTGTGAAGTACAATACTTAAAATATATAGCCCATGTAACAAGACTACCTAATTATTCCATTCAGAAACAATTGCTATTTGCCAATGAAAGAAAAGAATTCTCCAGAAATTCATGGCTAAAGATTGAGAAATGTTGGGTTTATCTACCATGCAGATACGAAAGAAAATGAGAAATAAAAAGGAGTTCATGTTTTTGATATGCCAACATTATCAGCATATGTAAAGACAATCTAAAGGCACAAAGTGTCTAGATGATGATGATGATGATGATGATGACGACGACGGCGGCGGCGGCGGCGGCGATGATGGCCTGGAAATTAGAAGAAACCTATTTTGACAGTTTTGGTTGACGGTTGCTAACATGTTTCTGCTGTTCCCGGGAAAGTTTATGAATAAATGATTTTATTACAGCTAATTCATAACTCCCTTTTATTTCAGTTAATACATAACTTACCGATATATTTCTTTCCGCTTTCACTTTTATTTGAGATGATATAGGCCACTAAATTTGACTTTTAAAACTCCTATTTTTCAGCTTCTTCCTTTCTTTCTCCCTCCACTTCTATTATTATCTCCAATTTCTTTAACTTATTCTCTTTTTTCTCCTCTTTCTTCCCGAGCAAGTTGTATATTTTTCAATCTTTTTTTCAAAGCTCTCTTGATATAAATGCCAACTCAGAATGATTATTTCCTTTATATTTTTTATCTGTTCTCCCATTTTTCTTGTTTCTTCCTGAGCGAAATTGTACATTTTTCAGATTTTTCCAAGGTTCTCTCGCTATAAATGTCACATTTGTATTTCGTCAAAAGTCTATTCATCTTCTTAAATTTCTAAAATCCAATTCATGTCAGGATTTTTATTCAGTTACATTTTTAACCAATGTTAGTAATTTTACTTGCCCATCTGGTAGCCATTTTGATTCTTTCAATGCTGGTAAAGATATCTTCCTTTTTGCCAAGCCTCTTCTGCTGAAGCCATTGTTTCTTTGTCACAAAACATAACAATGAAAGATTCACCTTAACTTAGAATTTTGGTTACGTTCAGGATACGAGCCATCATGGCTTAACATTTCCTGGGTTCTAGCTTGAGGTAAGAGAAAAAGAACCTTTCAGAAACTGTCAACCAAAACCATCACTAAAACTGTCAACATAGGTTTCTTCAATTTTCAAGTTGGTGTGGCTTGCTGGCTGACTATCAATGTATGTATGTATGTATCACACATACAGGCATGGGTGTCCACAGCCACTTTTCCAGAGGTGTGCAAAAAGATATATTTGTGGAAGGCTTACTGTTTATTTTCAATTGCGCTATTATTAGGGTGATCAGGTCATAGTTTCCCATGGGAAAATGCATCAGTTGGGGTCCTACAGACCTCAATTGATGCATTTTCTGAAAGAGCACGGACTGAGGTTCAGAAAACTTTTATTTTTTTCTTAATAGCCCAAAGGAATCAAAAGCTATACAAAAACAATTTTCGAAAATGGGAAGTAATTTTAGAATTGTAATTCTGTTGTTTGTATATGGGGAAGAGGTGTAAAAATAGTACAAGAAGAAGCTGTCAATATATGTTCTTTGTTTAGTATAGTAATAACAATAATTTACAAATTCTGGAATTTTTATTCTTCAGGGATGTCTTTTTGAGTAGATTACTGGTATTACTTTACTATTGTAAATGAGTAGATTAAATGAGTTGCCCATGCATACAAGTCGCATGAATGGAGCTACAGGGATGAAAATTTTAACATTTACTCCTTAACATGTCTAGAAAAAACTCCCTCTGAAATAGGTTTTACAATGTAAATTTATGCTAAATTGATCCCTTTGTTTGCATCTGGCAGCACACTTGCTTGTTTTTTTGAAAATTCAGACTTTTTTTTGCCCAAGTAAATTTTTTAATTGATGACCCCTCAACATGGCATGCTGCCAAAGGACTTTGCTCATGTGACAGTTTGTATCGAGTGACTAAACAGACCTGTTTACTCATTACATTATTCCATATGTTAAGGAGTCTCACCAATATTGATTCTTACAAAAGATTTTCTTCCCTAAGTTATACGGGTCTGGTTAGTCACTGTTTGAACACTGTTGCTGGGTTTAGGTTATTCAGATGTTCTGACATTATGTATATATGTATCTATCTATGTATCTATCTATGTATCTGGACTTTGCCTAGCCCTAACCATTCATAGTAGAAACTTGAAATTTTGCACACACACTCCCTTCAATGATTAGGGAAAATGTTGTTTTTTTTTGTTTTTGGAAAATTGCCCCTAAATAGGTTTTTATCACAGCCCAATTTTTTAATTGATCACCCCCAACACAGCATATATGGATGGAGGTGATTCATAATCTTCCTTGGAATGCTAGTTTCTACAAGTTTTTATGAACACCCCCTTGGCAGGATAGAAAGTCCACCGAAGGGATACCTCCACCCTAATCACACTCATGGTGTCACCCCCCACTCACCACTACAGAACTTTTTGTGATATTGTATAGACAGACATGAATTTTTGGCAATATTATGTGGTTTGGACATATAACTACGACATAGGGGAGGTAATTGTGCATGGATTCGCCCCAAAATGTAATCACTCTTTCATATCCTATTGTCCATACTACCACACAATTTCATTGAAACCCATTAAGAACCTTATGAGATATCATGTGGACATGTGATATATAAATGTATGAAAAAAAGAAACGGAAAAATATCTCTCAATCAAATTCCTGGATCCGCCCCAAAATTTAACCAACTCTACCCCATTTCCCACCCTTCCACACATTTTCATTGAGTACTTTCAGAGATATTGTGTGGACAGACCGATCTTTCATTAGAAAAAAGAATTACTAAGAAACTATATGAAAAATATTTAGGCAGTTATCTTGGTGTCAACCCCTCTGATGGTGTCACCCGGGGCGGGCCGCCCCCTCCTTGGTAGGCTACTGCCGGGAATCAAACCCAGGACCTTCTGCGTGTGAGGCAGACAAGCTAACCATTACACTATCTGAGCCGTCCATGAGTAGGGGAGCTCCTGTATTTAATGAGCCTGAGCTAAACGGAAACTCAAAATAGAATCCTATATCTTTTAGTCTCCAGTTCAATAAGCTGACAGTTCGGCCTTGTACTTTACTCTTCCCCCTGGACACAACAAAAATAACCATGAAGACCTTTAAAGAAATATTTTTCCTTTCCCCTTGTGGACGAAAGAAGATGTTTTCTGACAGGGAAATAATAACCGAGTCGAAAGAATCGGGCAAACGTCAGAGTCTCCAAGGGATTCATAATTTACAGTTTGTGGAGGCGTTCTCTTTGGCTGGGAGACTTTGTGTCAGTCGAGAGCACAGCCAAATTGGAATGCTCTTTCCTCTTCCATAGGAAATCAATCATTCGGCCAGACAAGTCCTTGAGGGATATTTTTGGAAACCGTCAACTACAACCGTCAACATAGGTTTCTTCAGTTTTTAAGTGATTCTACCTGGCTGGCTGGCTGGTGGCTATCTATCTATTTATCTATCCATCTATCTATTAGAAACCGTCAACCAAAACTGTCAACATAGATTTCTTCAGTTTTTAGGTGATTCTACCTGGCTGGCTGGATATCTAATTATCTATTAAAAACCCTCAACCAAAACTGTCAACATAGGTTTCTACAGTTTTTAAGTTATTCTACCTGGCTGACTCTCTATCTATTTATCTATCTATCTATCTATCTATCTATCTAACTATCTATCTATTAAGAACTATCAACCAAAACTGTCAACATACTCAACATAGATTTCTTCAGCTTTTAAGTGATTCTGCATGGCTGGCTGGATATCTATCTATTAGAATTCTGCCCGGCTATCTATCTATCTTTACTTTTAAGTGAATCTACCTGGCTAACTATCTATGCATCTATCTATTTATCTATCTATAAAAAACCGTCAACCAAAACTGTCAACATTGGTTTCTTCAGTTTTTAAGTGATTCTATCTGGCTGGCTATCTATCTATCTATTTATCTATCTATCTATATATTAGAAACCAACTAACCAAAACTGTCATCATAGTTTTCTTCAGTTTTTAAGTGATTCTACCTGGCTATCTATCTATCTATCTATCTATCTATTTATCTATCTATCTAACTATTAAAAAACCGTCAACCAAAACTGTCAACAATCAACATAGCTTTCTTCAGTTTTTAAGTTTTCTGGCTGGCCGGCTGGCTGGCTGGCTGGCTGGCTGGCTGGCTGGCTGGCTATATATTCAAAACTGTCATAGGTTTCTCCAGTTTTCACTAGGTCATAAGTTCAAATCATGGTAGGGGAATGTGGATTTTACATATTGGTTTACTCCCCTATTTTTGGTGAGGATTGTTCTTGTCCTTGTTCTTGTTCTTGTTACATAGGAAAGTAAAGTCAACTCTGACTTTGTCCTTGAGTTTCACAAAATTGGGAAGATAAATAAATTAACCACAATAAAAACAGTCAAAATAAGAAAATTCCCTGATGTGAAGTCAGATTTTTTAGGAATATCTGTCAGTTAAATACTTTCTGTTATGGTGAAACTAAGAGAAACAATTGGCCAAGGAAATTCTCATGACCGACAACAAGCTCAATAAATAAGATAACAGGTCTGCTAGTCACTCAATAAAAACCGTCAGGTGACCAACGTTTTTGGCAGCATGCTCTGTTGGGGGTGATCAATGAATAAGTTACTTTTCTCACCTTTTGTTAGATCACTAAAAAGTCTGAATTTTCAAAAAAACAAGCAGACACACACTAGGGATCAATTTAGCATAAACTTACATTGTAAATTGAAGCCCCCACTAAAAACCTATTTAGGAGAGAATTTTAAAAAAATTAAAAAATCGTTTTTTCTAGACATAATAAGGAGTAAATGTTTAAATTTTCAGCCCTCTAACTCCATTGGTGCGGCCTGTATGTGTGATACATACATACATAGTCAGCCAGCCAGACTGACTTGGAAACTGAAGAAACCTATTTTGACAATTTTCTAATACTATACTTTTAAGGATGTTCATCAGTCCACCAGGAACCCTCGAGCCGGTCCTCTTGTTCGTGGTTTCATTTTGTGAGCAGGGAAGGGGTTTCGTTTTGTGGATAAATGCTGATATATATCCTGCCCTTAACCTCCACAATAAAATATCTTCAGACCCCAGGGCCAGATTAAGCTAATGCGGGGCCAGTATCATATGTTATAAAGAGGGCCCTAAATTTTAAAAAACACATCATTTATTTTTACTTGCATAGTAAAGTATTTTTTCATTTGCTATATAGCCAGATAATACAACAAATATGTCTCACATTTCAACAATAGTATTACTTTTTATTGTGATTTTTGTGCAGTGGCTATGACTTCAGTTTGAAACACGTTCATATTCATACATCACATATATATCACATAGATACCACACTCCCATTAATTACTGTATTAAATAAAATAAAATTTTGTTTTGGTTTTAGTGCAGCAGCTATCACTTCAGTTTCAAATACCTTTGTAGTTATGCGTTGTATATGTATCACATATATGACACAGATTACGATACAGAAATTACGACACAGAAATTACGACACAGAAATTACGACACAGAAATTACGACACAGAAATTACTGTGTCAAAATAACAACCCCAATTAAAGGTGATCATTGGCTAAAACCACTAGCCTTAAACACCCAGTTGTTCATAAAAGTTGAAGGCAGTAGAGTACTATTGTAATAGAGCTAGTGCAGAATCACTGAATCGGAATTGATAGCTTGCAAGCATTTAGTGCGGGGCACTTGAGAATGTGGGGCCTGTAGCATATGCTACTTTGGCTGCATAGTTAATCCAGCACTGCTTCAGACCCCAGGCATTTTTTCTTACAACCAATGTGAATCCTTTGTCAGCTGATGCTTATACCACATGGTTATCAGAGATTTTACAAGTAATCAATTAAAGACAAGTAGTAATGGATCCTAAACACCTGATTATGAGCCTCTGTAAACTTAGCTTTTAAGCCCACACCCATGGTTGTCCAATGGTGGGGTGGGGGGGGCATTCTGGATCCGGCCTTCTCTCTGAGGGCAAGGGTGTTTGAAAGTTGGAACCTTATAATCATTAATGGTGCAGTACAATTGTTTTATGTAACCCCAATTTAATGGCCTTCTCAGCTAGGGAGAGGAGGTTTGTAAGTTGGAACCTTATAGTCAATAAAGGATAATGGTGCAGTACAATTGTTTTATGTAACCCCAACTTAATGGCTTTCTCAGCTAGGGAGAGGAGGTTTGTAAGTTGAAACCTTATAGTCAATAAAGGATAATGGTGCAGTACACTTGTTTTATGTAAGCTCTACTTAATGTACCCATTGATCAGGCCTTCTTACCTAGGGCAAGGGGGTTTGAAAGTTGGAACCTTATAGTCAATAAAGGATAATGGTGCAGTACAATTGTTTTATGTGACCCCAACTTAAATGTTCCCATATAAAAAGACTGTATTATTATTCACTGGTGCTTGCTCAATTGTACCACCCAGGTCATGCGATATAGTCAATAAGGTATATTCTGTATATACCCTCCCCACACACACCTTGGAATATATCCTTTTGCCCCCCACCCCCCGAAAAGTGGCAGCGGACACCCATGCACCCAGTCAGTCATAAAAGTTGATGGCAGTATAGTACTAGAGTAATAGAGCAAGTGCAGAATCACTGAATCAGAATTGATAGCTAGCAAGCATTTAGCGCGGGGCCCTTGAGAATGCGGGGCCTTTGAGAATGCGGGGCCCTTAGCATATGCTACTT
>VCCN01003932.1:1599053-1610673 GCA_006491835.1 Architeuthis dux
TGACATCTCTATGACATCGGAAGCATCCAAAGAACTACAAAAAATCTAATCATAAACCCCAATAAATCTGTGGATTTCTTTAACAAGAGAGTTGTGCACTATTGGAATAAATTGCCTGAATACCTGAAGAATAAAAGTACTATTAACAGCTCTAATTTTTAGAGAAAATGGCATAAAAAATAAATTAAATGTTCAGTATTGAGAACACTCAGAGGAAATCTTTAAAAGAATTTAAGTTATTACATAGAAAGTATGGCAAGCCAATGTGTGATATGGCGATGCCTGGGATAGTAAAAGATTTTTGTTTTTTAAATTAATTAATTCATTTGAATTTATCTAAATGAAGTTTTTTCCATTGATAACGATGTGTAATTTTTTCATTCTCTGTGATTATTTTAATGTTTTTTTTATGTTGACAAGACAATATTTTATAATGAGATGCCCATAAAGGCATTATATCATCATCATCATCATCATCATCAGCCATTAAAAATCCACTGCTGGACAAAGGCTTTTCCCATCTCATTCCATGACAAACTAGATTGTGCTAACCTCTGCCAAGTCTTACCAGCAAACTTTTCTATCTCGTCCATTCATCTTGTGTCTGGTCTTTTCCTACTGAGTTTACTGTCCCATTATAGGGGCACCAATTGGTTAGTCTTTTCCCACATCAATTGTCATCTATTCTTGCTAGGTGGCCAGCCCATCTCCATTTTTGCTGCTTAATTATTTGTATAATATCTTTCACTCTAGACCTCTCTCTGATCCATATTGTTTTCTATATCTTAGAGTTATCCCTAGCATTGCTCTTTCCATGGCTCTCTGTGCTATTCTGAGTTGGTTTTCAGCTCGTGAGGCATTATATATAAATAAATGTCATTTTCTGAAAATAATGGTAAAATAATGTCAAAAATTCAGAAAATCAACCAGAATTTGTAATTGATTTTTTTTTTTTATTCTCTAGGATCTCTGCAAGAATGTTTCTCAGTATTACTTTGATTGTTTAGCCATGAAAATTGTCAGACGGAGAAGGTGTTTATTTTGTGTAGAAAAGAATTCATTCATCTGTGAAGGCATGGATTTTGATGGTGCCTCATTGCATGCGTGTAATGATTTCTTTTCTGTTTGGCGTCTGGTCTACTTTCTTTGCTTGGTTGAAGATTCGAGAACGAGACAACATTTTGGACAGAATGGTGTCTTCTGTCACTTTTTATTTTGGGAAGGGTGGGGAGAAGAACCAAAGTTACCAACCAGAATCTCCAAAGCACTGGAAAAATTCTAAGAGTGCAGGTCAGTGGTTCTCAAACTGTGCGTCGAAAGTGTGCCGGCACAATCTCCCAAATGTGCCATGTAAAATATTTTGTAATGAAATACACTCTGGTTGTGTCTGTTCATATGTTCGCATGTTTTGGGGTGTACATGACCAACAGGCCATATCATATTACCGGGGCTAGAAAATAGGTCAAACGGCCGACAAAGTCAGAACAAAAGAAAATGCGTTCAACCAACCAGAGTGGTTTAAGGATAGCCGGGAGTTTTAAAGTTAGCATCCAAATCTGAGGAGCAACTGGTCGGACCAGCAGAGGGTTTGGCTCCCCTACCCGTTAGTGGTGATGGAGGAGAGAGAAGGAAGAAGCCTTGATTTTTTTATTACTACCATCACTGGTAGTGATTCAACAAAGTGACCACTCATTTAGAATTTTAACTTTAATGCCTCAAAGGGATTGGCGAACCGGCCCAGAATCGAAGCTATCGACAAACCCAGATTTTCAATTCAAAATACTGAATTTTGTCATCTTTCTCTACTGCCACGTGGGCGAGCCTTTTCTCCAAGTTTATTTCCAGCCACAGAATGTTTGCTCACATAAATCTGCAGCACTGGAATGAGACATCTCCCTCACATCGGGGAGAAGAAATACTACTGGCATTATACAACAAGATATCAACAGATTTAAAATGCAACAAAAGACATACTCACAGATTCAATTTATTCATACTTATTTACAGCAACAGAACTCTCTCACATGTGATGTGTACAATCACTTAAAACCAATATGGCATCTGCGCCTTGAACATGTCCAGTACAAGTATTATGTCTGTCCAGCTTCTGCCACAGAGTTGCCAATGAATATAGTGCTTTTATCACTAGATTTTGAGATCTCAACTTTTTAGTGACAGATGAAAGGAAAAAGGGGTTATGAACATGTTAATAATATATATATATTGAGAAAAATATAAAATGACCAGTAACACTAATGTTTCATGCTTCAATGCATTCTTCAGACTGGTACCTGGGATAATTCTTGAGATACTAATTTAACCCTAAGAGAACTCTTAAAAGTTCAAATTTTTAAATTATCTTGTCCAATAAAAACAAACGCTTTTGTTTAAAAAGACGGTTGGCTATGAATTCAATGAGAGTAATTTCTCTTTGTCTATATTATTTAAATAATTTGTTTTCTTTATTTTTAATCACGTATAAATTATTTATACCCAAAAAATGTATTTTAGTAAGATTGTAGATTTTTATTCCTACAAAAGATATGTTTTAATTAATGTATGCTTAAACTTGTTTGTATTCATATTGTAAAATCAGATTTTAAATAGATTTAGTAGAAAACTATTCAAATTTATTTTAAAATGATATGATGTTTATCTTTGAATATTGAGTTCTACATATATGTATATATAATTATCATATTCTGTCGGATATAAAATTGTCCATTATTTGATTAAAGACATTTAATTATTTGGGAACCTATATTTGGTCAGCACCGGTGTGAACTTGTTTGTATTCACATTGTAAATCAGATTTTAAATAGATTTAGTAGAAAACTATTCAAATTTATTTTAAGATGATATGATGTTTATCTTTGAATATTGATCTCTACTTGTAATTAATAGGTATTGAGCACTCTAATTAATTACATATTTTCAATAACATATATTTGCTTCCTTATATGTGGTTTATGTATTTGTGTCACCTACTCCTTTTGACAACACACACAGTGAAACCGGTTAAGGCATACTTACTATTTTTATGTCAAAAAACCTATGACAAAAAATAGATACATCAAGGCAAACACATTATTTTTATGTCAAAAAACCTATGACAAAAAATAAATACACCTAAACCCAAGCCTGGCTATTTTCCTTTTTTTACTTTTTCCTTAAAACTGTCTTCTTTTATATCGAGAATTGGGGGGGTGGGGAGAAGAACAGAAAGAAAAAAAAAAGCCAAAGGTGCCAACCATAATCTCTAAATCTCTGCCACAGTTCTAAGAGTGGAGGTCAAAGGTCACAGGTCACTATTGATCTCCAATAGGTCGTGAAAGTGATACAGCTGCTGTTAACTGCGATGGTGAGTTCGCATGGGGTGGGGAGACTTTAAGGCAGCATTACTTAAACTATTTGATCTCGATTTATAGATAATCTCTAGATGTGTCATGAGATTAAGTATAATTAATCACCGCTACCCACAACACTGGTTTATTGCTGGGTTTAGATGATGATGATGATGATGATGATGATGATGATGATGATGATGATGATGATGATGATCTGCACAGTCTCTTATATAATATATTTTATCCTTGATTTTAACTCATGGAGTGTACTAAGTGTCACATACAAATTAATTGATCTGGACAGTCTCTTATATAATATTATATTTTATCCTTGATTTTAACTCATGAAGTGTACTAAGTGTCATATACAATTTAATTGATCTGCACAGTCTCTTATAAATTATTAAATTTTAACCCTTGATTTTAACTCATGAAGTGTATTAAGTGACATCTAATGAACATCCTGGTGCAGTCACATGACTGTGTGTCAATTTGCCTACCCAGAATCCCACATAATGTTCCTTCAAGTAGAAATGGGTCTGGGTTCTTATGATTAAAGATGTAAAAATGAGCTGCATACCAGCAACATATGGTTCATGAATTGGCACCGGTATGCCTACCATACCACAATTTGGTATAGCACTGCTCTAAACCACTGATATAGTTCTAATAGTGTAGGTCAAAGGTCATAGGTCACTATTGATCTGGAATGGGTTATGAAGGTGATACAGCTGCAGTTAGCTGATTTGTTGATGATAGCTGGGGTGTGGATTTGGATGGGGGGTGGAGAGAGACTTTGAGTGGAATATGTGTCTGGGGGGATGAAGGAATATTGAAGTGAAGGAAGAGGTGAAGAAAAAGAAGGAGAGGTGATGAGTGAAAGCGAATGAAAGAGAGAAAGAAGAAATGATGAGAGGGTGGGAGAAGGTCAAGAAAAAAGGGGAGAAGGAAAGAGTAAAAAGAGTGAAAGAAAGATGGAAATAAAGAGAACAAGCCTGGCTGCTGCAGGGTCAAACTCTGCTCCTACTTTTACTTCCTTGCGTAATTCTACTATAAATTTTGGAGGTATGTAAGAATGAAAGAGTGAAATATTGATTTTATATGTCAGTTTACTCCTTTATTTTGGTGAGGATTGTTCTTGTTCTTGTTACATAGGAAAGTAAAGTCAACTCCAGTCTTGGATTGAAGTTTGACAACAAACCTGGCTGGTGCAAGGTCAAATTCCACTCTGACTGCAATTTGTGTATTGTATATATAATAAATAAAAAATCATAAAAACATTTTTTTTTCTATATTTATTTATTAGAATGAAATAAGCCCATGTGTATCTGTATGATGAATTTTTATTAATATTATTAATATATCTAAGACAATTTAGCTCAGTCAGTAAGACAGTCGGCTACCAATGACTTTGGTCATGAGTTCATAGGGGAATGGGGGTTTTACACATCAGTTTATACCCCAAATTTTGGTGAGAATTGTTCTTGTTATTGTTCTTGTTCTTGTTATGGTAGAAAAACAAAGTCAACTCCTGACTTTGTCCTGGAGTTTGACAAAAGACGTAGTGAAAAAAAAAGAAAGAAAGAGCTTAACCCTTTCCAGATGGACCAGCCAGATCTGGATGGCCAAACACATGCATTTGTCTACGAATCTGGCAGCATGCTTCGAAACTAGTGATAAGATCAAATTTCATGCCTCTACCCTATAGCCTGAGTATAATCCAACCAGAGTATATATGCTATAGAGGTGTTAACTTGTGTAGGTAGCTCACAAATTGAATAACTACTTTTGCTCTCTATATTTAATGCTTAAAGGCCATCTTAGTCACTTACTATTTATATAATTTATATTGTAATTATTTGCAAATAAATAATAGGGGAAACTACTCTATAATTAGCGTTTAATATACCTGGAGTTACAATTTATTACATTTTGGATCTCGATATTGTTTTATTTCCAATATATTTTGCATTTTTCACCAAATTTATTGCAATCGGGTTTCCATGGAAATGACCAAGACCAGATATTTATGAGTAAAAATGCCTCTACCATTTAGCCTGAGCATAATCCAACCAGAATATATCAATGTTATGGAGGGTTTAACTTGTGTAGATAGCTCATAAATTGAATTTAAATTTGAGTAATCTTAAAACTAGTAAAATTTAGAAATAAATTCAGTCTGGAAAGGGTTAAGGAATAAAAATAAGAACCATAAGTTCAATGATGCATCCACCATCCTTATGTCCATATTTCAAAAGGATTTTAAACAGAGTAGTAGTAGTAGTAGTAGTAGTAGTAGTAGTAGTAGTAGCAGCAGCAGCAGAAGCAGCAGCATTACTAGTGGTAGTAGTAACAAGAGGAGGAAGAGGAGGAGGATAGTTTACCTGAAAGTCTGGACTAAGTTTCATATCAATCCAACATGATACAGCTGAGAAAATTGATATTTAGCATTACTAGTTGTGGTAGTAGTAGCATGAGGAGGAGGAGGAGGAGGAAGATGAGGAGGAGGAAGATGAGGAGGAGGAAGAGGAGGAGGAGGAAGATGAGGAGGAGGAAGAGGAAGATGAGGATGGTTTACCCGAAGGTCTGGACCAAGTTTCATATCAATCCAACATGATACGGCTGAGAAAGTGGATATTTAACATATTCAGGACCGACCAGCCGACGGACCGACTGACCAAATAGTGTCTTATAAAGATGTGTGGATGCATTTAAAAGGCTAAAGCCATCACCCATAATCTCTGGCAAAGTTCTAATAGTGCCGGTCAAAGGTCATAGGTCATTATTGATCTCGATTGGGTCATGAAGGCAAAACAGCTGCAGTTAATTGATTCGGTGGTGATAGCTGCGATGGTGATTTGGATGTGGAGAGAGAGGTGAATATATGTCAAAAGGTGGGGGGTTAGAAATGAAGGAATATTGTAATAGTGAAGGGGGGGGCAGGTGAAGAGAAAGAAGAAAAGATGATGAGCAAAAGAAAATACTGTATGTTCCACCATTTAAGGTGCCATTTTGTTTCCAAAGAAAAACTCCTCCAAAAAGTAGTTCAGTAGAAGAATATCCAGAATAGCCTATGATCTTGGACCAAAACCCTAGTTATGGGGGAGGGCTACAAAGTTAGAGTTGACTTTACTTTCCTATGTAACAAGAACAAGAACGAGATTAAGAACAAGAAAAGAGAACAAGAACAAGAACGAGAACAAGAACAATCCGTTTTTGTCAAACTCCAGGACAAAGTCAGAGTTGACTTTACTTTCCTATGTAACAAGAACAAGAACAAGAACGAGAACAAGAACAAGAACAAGAACAAGAACAAGAACAAGAACAAGAACAAGAACAAGAACAATCTGCTTTTGTCAAACTCCCGGACAAAGTCAGAGAGTCAAAAACAATCCTCATCAAAATTAGTAAAACGAAAAAAGTAAATCAATATGTAAAATCCCCATTCCCCTACCATGATTTGAACTGTGATTGCTAGTCTGGTGTGTTACCACCTGTGCTAAACTGACAAGTCTTCCATACAGCCAAAATTTATAAAAGGATTACACAAGGAAGTAGAAGTAGGAGCCGAGTTTGACTCTGGAGTAGCCTGGCTTGTATTTAGTTTTTTCCTAAATATTCCTTACCAAATTGTAGGTGTGTTTTATGGCGGGAAATACAGTAAAAGAGAGAAAGAAGAAATGATGAGAGGGTGGGAGAGGTGAAGAAAGAAGAGGAGGAAGAAAGAGTAAAAAGAGTGAAGGGAAGACGGAAAGAAAGAAGAACTAGCAATCCAAGGGAAATTATGAATCACCACCGCCCATATATGCTTTTTTTTACCTCGTAAATTAAGCAGCGGTGGTGGTACAGTTACCTTGATGAAATACTACCAGCAATCATAAAAAACAGGTCTGGTTAGTCTGTCAATAAAAACTGTCATGTGACCAATGTCTTTTGGCAGCATGCTATGTTGGGGGTGATCAATTAAAAAATTGGTAAAAGGGGTGATCATTGAATAAGTTAACTTTTTGGGGCTGTGATCACTAAAAAGTCCAAATTTTAATGGACCAATTTTGGCTCATCGTTAGTAGAAAGCGAAACCCACCCCAAATGTAAACAGTATTTATTTTTGGCAGCATGCCGTGTTGGGGGTGATCAATTAAAATATTGGGATAATAGGGTGATTATTGAATAAGTTCATTTTCTTAACTTTTTGGGTCTGTGATCACTAAAAAGTCAAAATTTAAAAAAACAAAAACAAGCGTGAATGTTTCTGGACATAATCTAATGGACTAATTTTGGCTCATCATTAGTAGAAAGCCAAACCCACTCCAAACATAAACAGCATTTATTTAAAAGATGACACTTTTCCAAAGGTAACAGCAGTTTTATTGAAAGCACCAGAAATATAATCAGGAAAGAATTATTAATAACTGTTTTCACTGTTGAAACCAATTTTAACCTAATAAAACATTGAATTACTGAACACTAACAGTACTGTACTAAAATAAAAAGTAAACATGTACCGAGAGAGAAGAAGAAAGAATATACCTGTATTTGAAGTGTTAAAAATGTATTTTAGAAATATACTTACGTATAAAGGTCAGGTAATATAACTTAGTAATATAAGGTTAGAAGTTATATTAAAGTGAAGTACTCATTATATATATCAAAAGTATCTGACTCCATTGAATGTTAGTTTAGGAAATGTAAACAAATGAGTGTAGAGTAAGCTCTTAGTAGCAGTAGTAATAATAGCACTAGTGGTAGTGGTCAGGCTGCCAAGTAAGCTGATGATACTAGAGAGGGAGAAAGGCTAATGTTAGTGATATGCACTGGAGAAGATCCAATGTATCTTTCTCTGTTTGTGCCTGCAGTAAAAGGAATGATGCATATATGATGCAAAGAATGCACAGTACAATAATGCAATGAAATAAAGATGCAGACAAGGATGTAACATAATAAAAGTGTATTTATTAAAGAAGGCATAACAATAAGAAAATTCTCATCTGTTGAGTAGAATAAAAAAATGCTTTACTTAGTAAATGTTCTCGTGTGTTGAAGATGTTAAGAGAGAGTGTGTGTGTAAGTATGTGTACATACATAAATGAAGATGAGAGCCGCGTCTCTTAAGTAAATGTGGAACCGTCATAGATTTGTTTAGGCAACAAATCTGGACTGAACAGATAAGGAAAATAGTTTGTTTTCTTATAGGAAGAGGTGAGTGAAGGATGTGAGGCTGGTCGGTGTCTGTTGGAGTGGATCTCGTCAACGTTCCGAGGTGAAATAGTTGATGACAAGATACAAGCTTTGCTAGACTTTTGGTCTACAAGGGGTATTGTGTTACCGTTGAAGAGGTATGTTTCCATGTCCAGTAACTTGGTTATCTGAGAGTTGTACTTGGAAAGATTAACTTTGGTTCTCAGAATAAAACCTGGGTGTTCTGAAGGAAAACTATATGTGTCAAGTGGTTTCTCTTGACAACCAGAGTGTGTGAGTGCAAAAATACATATGTATCCATTACAGTAATGTAATGTACACATAACGCCCTATACTTTTATGGTGTAGTGAACTGAACATTAATTTTAGTAGTCCTTTGTTTGTCACAGCGGCACGCAAAACTTGTAAACAAAATCCATTGAACTCTTGAGAACCAAATCCCAAATAAACAAATCCACTAAAGAGAAACCAGACTGTAATTAATTTTAAAAATAAAAAAAATGGCCTGATTTAATCAGCTGGTACTATTGAAAAAGCAAAGGAAGGGGCTGAGACAATCTGACCATGACTTGACTTGATACATTTGAATCAGCTAAGGGAAGGGTGCATGCAATTGTGAACAGCTGTCTTACTACTAAATAAACAGTACAAGAATTTGCATGAATATTTGAGGAAAAGTTGTGAAAAATTAATTTTATTGTAAGGAATGTTTTAACATTTGTGAGAGGAATGATAGACAAATCTTCTGGTATAAAAATTAATTTTATCTGATGTTTAGAAAGATTGGCTCGAGAATGACCTCTGGTGACCTCGAAGGTTAGCCTATGTGGGAAGTTGTTTTTTATTGATAAAAATTGATATAATATCCATGCAGAATATTAAGTTGATAGTGCTTGTAGTTTTCGCAGAGAAGAGGCACAGACAACTAAACAAACACACAAACAGATGGCTCAAATATTAGTATAGATATAAACAAGTTTATTTTAAAAAATGTTTTATTCATTTTGAATCACAAAAAATACTTCTTTCCATTTTTGACCGGGAGACAATTATTCATTCTTTCTCTGTCTGCCGCATTAAACAAGTGATTCTCTCAGGGATACACTGTTAACTTTTTAGGTCTCTGAGCTGACAAAACGCTTGTCATTTCTGATATCTTTACATAAATTATTATATTTATACAAATAAAAAACATTGTATTTTGGTAGTGACAAATGTTAACAGGTGAGGATAGTAACCAATTTGTTTTGTCTCGGTCATTTATTTTGGCTTTTTTTACAGAGGTGCCGGAGCAGTATAAATATCATATATATCTATAGCAGAGCTTTCAAAAACTTTTTGTCTTGTTTAGAAATAAAATTTTTTGCAACAGATTACTTGAGTTTTGTTATCCAAGACAAATATATAATTTCATCTTGTCAGTTCAACTGACTCAGGAAAAGTATCTTTTGAAAGATATACAAAATTATGAATCACCACCATACATATATATATATGTTGATTGATTGATTTGTTTAGCAGCATAATGCCAAAATGTTTTTTTTTAAATAGAGTCTTGCGACTTTGGTGAATTGTTATTTTTTTTACTAGAGTCTTGCGACTTTGGTGAAAGATTATTTTTTTAAATAGAGTTTTGTGACTTTGGTGAATGGTTATTTTTTTAACTCAAGTTTTGTGACTTTGGTGAATAGTTATTTTTTTAACTCAAGTTTTGTGACTTTGGTGAATGGTTATTTTTTTAACTCAAGTTTTGTGACTTTGGTGAATGGTTATTTTTTTAACTAGAGTCTTGCGACTTTGGTAGGGGGACCCTGTTTGGGTGTGTCTGCAGTGGATGTAGTCAGTGTATTCTAGGACCCAGCTGACAAGGCAGTATATATATGTGTTAGCGATGATCAATTAAAAAGTTGGAAAAAGGGGTGACCAATGAATAAGTTACTTCTCTCTCCTTTTTGTTGGACACTGAATGCTGCTGGACACAAACTAAGGTGCCAATTTAGCGTAAACTTACATTGAATATTGAATCCCCCTCAAAAAACCTATTTATGGGGAATTTAAAAAAACAACATTTTCCCTACTCATTAACAGGAATGTGAACAGTTAGTGGTGGGAAAAGTCCAGATACATAGATAGATACATATATATATATATAAATGTCAGAACACATGAATAACCTAAACCCAGCAATAAACCAGTGTTGTGGGTAGCTGTGGTTAATTATATTTAATTTTGTGACACATCTAGAGATTATCAGCAACACACTAACGTGTTGTGACACTAAAGTGCCAATGGAGCTAGAGGGCTGAACAATTTCAACATTTACTTCTTATTATGTCTAGAAAGAAGGGGGAAGAGACTAACTGATTGGTGTTTATGGGACAGTAAACGAGGTAGGAAAAGACCAGACACAAGACAAGATAGAAAAGTTTGCCGGTAAGACCTGGCAGAGGTTAGCACAAGATAGGACGTCATGGAAGGAGATGGGAAAGGCCTTTGTCCAGCAGATGATGATGACTAGAAAAAAATGGGGATTCAATTTGCAATGTGAGTTTATACTAGAGTTTGTGTCCACTTGTTTTTTTAAAATTCAGACTTTTTTAGAGATCACTGCCCAACAAAAGGCGAGAGAAGAAATTTATTCATTGATGACCCCTTTTTCCAATTTTTTAATTGCTCACCCCCAACATGCCATGCTGCCAAAAGACGTTGGTTGCATGACAGTTTCTATTGAGTGACTAACCAGACATGTTAAACTTCCTGTCAAAAACCAGAAGAGGTTTTTAACCTTTACCTTTATCTATCCTATAAGCCAGTTCAGGGTGGTTGGGAGCATTACAGATGATTTCATCATGGGTGTGTCAAGGGTGAGATAGCCTGACACAGCCCATCCCTCTTCAGGCTGGTTTGGAATCAGAGTTTCCATGGTTGCCAGCCACAGCTTGAGAGCTGAGTCTGCCCTACTATTTACCCATATCTGGGAGGAAAAGAGGTGGATTCATACCTTTCCCAAGGGCATTAGTGTTAAGTGAACATAAACTGACCTCGGCTTGACAGGGGTTTAGCTGTAATTTGGG
>VCCN01003932.1:1732877-1746916 GCA_006491835.1 Architeuthis dux
GATGGAATTAACAATTTGTCGACATTGTCTGTGCACGTTCTACCTTTCTTTCCAGACCAACAGTCATTTTCTTCTCCCCAAGAGATCATTAGAGCGGACAAAATCAGAACATTCGCTTTCTTCAACAAAGTCTCCTAGAGTTCAACATGAATAATAGAGATCTGATAATGGTATTTTGCCTATTTACTTTTCAAACAAGATCACCTGCTGAGAGTTGGAAAGTTTTGACACAAAGAATCTTAGTCTGGGTTTACCGATTTGATAGATGAAAATTCTAGATTGAAGATGAAAAATGCTTTTTACTTTTACTAAAAAATGGACTGGTTAGTCATGGGTCTGGCGCTACCATTAGGCCAAACTATGCAGATGTAGAGGGGCACAGGACTGACCCTACAGGAGAAAAGATTTTAAAAAAGATCAAGCCATCGGGGCACAAATTTCAAGTCTCGCCTTGGGTGCATAAAACCCTTGTGCAAATTTTTATTCTTGCTTGGGGCGCTTGAAACCCTCACGTCAGCCCTGGGTTAATCACTCAATAAAAACCATCACGTGACCAACGTCTTTTGCCAGCATGCCGTGTTGGGGGTGATCAATTAAAAAATTGGAAACAGGGACGATCAATGAATAAATCACTTCTCTCACCTTTTGTTGGGCAGTGATCACTAAAAAAAAGTCTTAATTTTCAAAAAACAAACGTGAACACTGCCAGACACAAATAAAGTGACCAATTTAGCATAAACTTACATTGTATATTGAACCCCCTCACTAAAAATCTATTCTGGGAGTGCATTTTCAAAAAAAACAGAAAAAAAATATTTTCTAGACATAAGGAGTAAATTTTCAGCCCTCTAGCTCTATTCGTGCAGCCTGTACTTGTGATAGATAGCCAGACCAACTTAAAAACTGAAGAAACCTATGTTGATAGTTTCTAATTTCCTCGGTTCAAGTTGCAAATATAAAAAAAAAAAAAAAAAAAAGAATCAGCAAAGATGAATTCTTCGTACAAAGCCCAGAGACAGAATTTATGAACCAATCTGTACTGATAATCTTTGATAATCTTTGCATAAATCCGCTCTCCAATAATACTATTTAGAGTGATATGACGATTGCTTGTTTGGCCAGTTTTATTATTGAACCTTTTGTTTTTCTTTCAAAATTTGTGTGTGCAGAATTCAAATTTTCTGCATGGCATCACCTTTTCTTGTGCGCAGCCTCGAAGGAACACCAATTAACACTGTCTTTTCATCTGTCCCTCCAGACAACCAAAACGAGCAGATGCATTGTGCGTGTGTGTCTCATTAAACCGACCTTCGCAGTTAATTATTGTGTCATTAACAACTAATGCTGAGAAGTCAATTTTAAAAGGGTGAAAATTGGAAGAAACGTTCAAGTTTTCAAACAACTACCAAAGAGGAAGCTTTTAGAAAGTTGGTAATTTGGAAACTTTTGTTTTCTATAAAAGGGAAAGGAAACCAGTTGTCAAAGAGAAGTGAGTTTTGTGGTTTCCTTTGATGATAACGAACATCGTGACTCAGAATATGAAAATCACAGCAGGAAGTTGAGGTCTTGGAAATTGGAAACATTGCTCTAAAATGCCAAGATATAAGAAGATTCAAGAGTTTTGTATCCAATGTTCAGAATGACTCAGTGGAAATCTCAAAGTCACAATAGATGGATCAGATGGAAAGAATCAATTTAGTTTTACATTCAACTCGTCATCGGATCTTGTTAATTTCTATTGATTTCCAACAGCTATCGAGCTGGATAGGAAAATATTTTGAAAGCCAATTATCTTTTTTATGGATACTTTTATAGACTGGTCTGGTTAGTCATTCAACAGAAACTATCATGTGACCAACATCTTTTGGCAGCATGCTATTTTGAGGTGATCAATGAATAAATTACTTCTCTTGCCTTTTGCTGGGCAGTGATCACTAAAAAAAGTCTGAATTTTACGAGAGAGAAAAAAAAAAGCATGAATCTGCCGGACACAAACTAAGGGGCCAATTTAGTATAAACTTAGATTGCAAATTGAACACCCCACTAAAAACCTTTTTGGTGAGGGTGATTTAAAAAAACTAAAAAAATGTTTTTCTAGACATAATAAGGAGTAAATGTTGAAATTCTTTCCCCTCTAGCTCCATTGGTGCATGGATACATAGATAGATAGATAGATTGATAGCCAGCCAGACCAACTTAAAAACTGAAGAAACCAGTTTTGCTTGACAGTTTCTAATTAGTAGACTGTGTAGCCTTCATGTAACACAGTCTGCTCATATATACAAGGTCTGTCCACAAAGTATCCAGTTGCACAGCCTCCATGTAACTTGGCAATCAATCAGAGGACCTTACTGTGCATGTGCGAACAGACATTCTCGGGGGGGGGGGGTTACTCAGTCGGCACTGAGACACCATTGAGATTGTGTACTGTGTGACCATTGCATTCACAATAACCGAGCCTGCTCATCCTTCATGTCTCGTGCAGGGTGTTTTGGACAAAACATTGCATCATCCTCCAGGTCTGTCAGTACCCCCTACAGGCCAGCTTTGGCTCCCTGTGACTTATGACTTTATGACTTGCCCAAAAAGATTTCAGACTGTGGATGAGATCAGGGTACGAAAAAGCATGCCAACGCCGCTACGGGGCACACCTGCTCATATGGAGGCACAAATGATCAAAACAACGAGTGATAAGGGAGTACAGAGATCTAGAATGAAGAATGAGAGATCTAAGCTATCTTTTATGGATAAACAAACGTTGACTGCAAAAAGTCTCATTTAATTCTTCATTGGTTGATTGATTTGAAATTTCAGTTAAAAACAATGTGCAAAATTTCTGCCATTAACAAAATTTTAGAAAAGAATTTGGGAGGCACATTTGGTCAGAATTGGGCGCTATGCGGCACAAAATCACTTTATCACATCCCGGATGAGATTAAGGAAAACGCAAGGAAGCAGCTAATGGCGATCTTGGAAGAGGACTGTGCAGACTATTTTGAAAAGGTGAAAGGGACAACAGGATAAGTGTGTGAGGTTTCAAGCAACTACTTTGAGAATGAACCAAGGCACCATTGCCCTAGGTAGGCTATTTCTTTTCATTAATATTAAATGGATGGATATTTTGGTCAGACTTTATATATGTAAAGAAGAGCAAGAAATGTTCAAGATAATTCTGTATATAATCAATCAGCATAACAGAAGTGCTAAATACAGAGATCGCTTACAGATTATTTCTTATTAATATTGCATTCATTCTCATTCTCTATTGTCTTGTACATTTGTTAAGAGCAGACACACTTAATATCTTTGTCTTCTATTTATAAACGGCTACGGTTTCGCATTAGAGCCCGATTCCTTCTAAAGGAGGTGATGGAGGAATCGGTTGTAATGAGGAGAGGAAAGAGAAACAGATCAGGGGAAAGTCAGCAACTAAAAGAAAGACAGGTCTGATTAGTCACTCAATAGAAACCATAGTCAATGTCTTTTGGCAGCATGCTGTGTTGAGGGTGATCAATTAAAAGAATTGGAAAAAAGGGGTGATCAACAAATAGATTACTTCTTTTGCCTATAAAAAGTCTGAATTAAAAAAAAACAAGTGTGAATGCTGCCAGGTACAAAGGGGACAATTTAGCATACATTGTGAATTGAACCTCTACTAAAAACCTATGTTGGGGGAGGGGGAGAATTTTGAAGCCCCCCTCCCCCCAAGTTTTTTTTCTAGACATAAGGAGTACATGTTTAAATTTTCAGTCCTCTAGCTCCATTGGTGCAGCCTGTATGCGTGATACATAAATTGCCAGCCAGAATGACTTGAAAACTGAAGAAACCTATGTTGACAGTTTTAGTTGACGGTTTCTAACAATGAAAAAACAAAGCACATCTCGAATAAAAGGAATTCTATCAAGAGTTTCTGGCAGTCTTGGAGAGCATGAGAAAAACAAAGAATACAACTATTAGGGACAGATGATAAAATTAGAGAAAGATAATGAAAATGAAATAAAACGATGTATAATGATTGGTTGGAAAGCATTTAACAAAAGTAGAGACATAATAGTCCATGAGATAAGAGGCGAAAATGGAAGATCGGGTACGAAATTGCTAACCAAACATATACATGAAAAGAAAGATAATTTGATATAGAATCAGAATATGAATGTTAACAAGGCTGTTCCGGTCATATATCTGCGTAATTGTGGATAATCCAGGGGGTATTGTGTAAAATTTTCCGACTGTCCAAACGATATCCCCGAAAGTACTGAATGGATTTCGATGTAATTTTGTGGAGGGGTGGGCAATGGGGCTAAGGAAGAGGTGGGGCAAATCCAGGAATTATTTTTTTGATTGAGAGATATTTTGCTGGGTTTTTTTCATACATTCCACGGAAGGATAAGACATGTATCAAGGTGGTTAAATTTTGGGGTGGATCCAGGAATTTATTTTTTGATTGAGAGATATTTTTCAGTTACATTTATGTATATGCTCATGTCTGTCTACACAGTATCTCCAAAGGTTCTCAATGAATTCCTTTGAAATTTTGTGGATTGGGGGAGAAAGCATCGTAACCTTACAAAGGGGAGAACACTAATTGTCACCTGTGAGGAAAAGGCCTTCAAATTCAAGGAAGAAAAGGTTTCTGATTTTCCTGAACTTTTATTCAGATCACGAGGAGGCAGATACTGGAATGTTACTTCATGCAAAACGAGCAAGTTGTAGCTTTCAGAAGGTAGTTTTGTTCACCCAAGACACAGATGTTTTCATCATGGCATTGGCTATTAATGCAGATTTGCTATTCAAGACAGCTCAAGAGAATTATTAACATCACTTCTGTTGCAACTCATATTAATGAAAAGTACAACAAATCTGGTTGTCCTAAGGAAATGTTGCTTAAATCTCTCATTGGTTTCCATAGTTTTTTCTGGGTGTGACACGATCGGTGCATTTGCTGGAAAAGGAAGAGTAAGGCCCGTTTTCTATCATGAGCTCAAGATCAGATTATGTGGGAGCATTTGCGCATCTTGGAAAAAGGTTTGATTTGATATCAGAGCTGCCAACAAGGCATAAGCGGACTAAGCAGCTGCCAGAGAACCACAAGAGCTGAGCCAAATCAAATTCTGGTCCCTGTAAAGGCTTGGGATCGGCCCTGTGTGATTATCAGGGCTTTCATTCACTGGCAGATGATTGAGCTGTCAATCTTCATTCTATTACATGTGTGTGTGAGAATGTGAGAGAGAGAGAGTGAAAAAAGGAGAGGGCGAGAAAAAAAGGAGAGGGCGAGAAAAAAAGGAGTGAGAGGGCGAGAAAAAAAGGAGAGGGCGAGAGTGAAAAAAAAGGAGAGAAAGAGTGAAAAAAAAGGAGAGAAAGAGTGAAAAAAAAGGAGAGAAAGAGTGAAAAAAAAGGAGAGAAAGAGTGAAAAAAAAGGAGAGAAAGAGTGAAAAAAAAGGAGAGAAAGAGTGAAAAAAAAGGAGAGAAAGAGTGAAAAAAAGGAGAGAAAGAGTGAAAAAAAGGAGAGAAAGAGTGAAAAAAGGAGAGAGAAAGAGTGAAAAAAAGGAGAGAGAAAGAGTGAAAAAAAGGAGAGAGAAAGAGTGAAAAAAAGGAGAGAGAAAGAGTGAAAAAAGGAGAGAGAAAGAGTGAAAAAAGGAGAGAGAAAGAGTGAAAAAAGGAGAGAGAAAGAGTGAAAAAAAAGGAGAGTGGGGAAAATGAAGAGAAAGTGAAAAAAAGGAGTGAGAGAGAGAAAGAAAAAGGAGAGAGAAAGAGAAAACGGAAAGAGAAAGAAAGAGGGAGGGAGAGATTCTGTTAGTTCATCCAAGAGAAGTTCACCCCGTGTACATTGCTGAAAGGCATTCATGCTGAATCTTTAATTAAGCTGGTAATTAAACAGTCCTGGCTGACAATTAGTACATGACCCACATACAATATTGACGAGAACAAAGATAAGCGTGTGAATGAGGCAGAAGAAGTCAGAAATTAATGCCAGTCATTGTACAGAGTGCCATAGCGGTTGGTGGCGCAGAACATGGAATCAGTGAACCGAATCTGAATTCACGTTCTCTTCACAGTAATGCTCTTGGGGTAGGCATGAATCCACGACTTCCATCCCAGCAATGGGTAAATAGCAGGGAAGAAGGAGCCCCTTAGCCCTGTAAGGCAGTTCATCTTGGGCGTGTGGCTGGCAACTCCACTGCGGCCCTATGCTCTACAAGAGGTCTACAGAAAAGACAAGCCTGAAAGTCAGACCATAGATGTGCTAGTTAAACACGAGCAGAGTTAAACACTACAATATGTGATATGTTAAAAAAACTTAACTTCTTAAAAAACAAACGCAACCATACGTCACAGTTTGATTTCGAGAATTGATTTTTTAAAAAGAACAAACAAATATTCCTTTATTACGTCATTAAAAAGTTATGTTCGATATGCTAACTTGTCAGACTTGTCACTGACTGACTATCGCTGCTAGAGAAGCGATACGCATCTAAAAAATTGTACTGTGGAATTGAGAATGTGTTGTTAGAAAAAGATTCTTCCTGACTTCCCTGAAACTCTTGATAAAATGTTCCCCCCCCCCATTGCTTCCCCCTATGCTCTTCAGGCTGCTAAGACCAATTTCATTCTTTAAGACGTGCAATGGTTTTCCACACTATTCCATTTGACAATCATAAAACATTTCTATTAAAGTCTTTCAGCATTCCAACAGCAACTCAACGTTCCATTGGTTAATAATTGAGTGGCTGCGCATGATAAGTGCCCAATGAACCATTTTTAAAAGTTGATATTTTCGTTATTTTTAGAGCTACAATGCTTAGTTTTTTCAAATTTATTTTGAAGCTTGTACACTATGAATCATAATGCAGAGTGTTCAAATTAATGTGTGTACTGTTAATATGAAGTACAAGTAGTATGCGCGTATGGGTTTCCATACCTACAACCGGAACCATATGATACGGCCGGAAGTGGTCTGTGTGACCATACTATAAAATAATATACAAAGCCATATTGAAACTGGTTCTTCTAGTTAAATAAAGCTTGGCTCCAAGTTCATACAGCGTTCAATTCATTACACTGTGTAAACATACTGACACAGAACAAGGCTTAGGGTATACCATTAGCAAAGCAACAGGCATTTACTAGTGTTGATAATAAGGCTGACCCCAATCTCTCATCGCAGAGCAAAACAGTATGTGCTGCAAATGTATGAATCTATTGGCAATAAGAGCCTAATACTGTGGTCTATTGCAGCTATCTTGTGTGGCAGATTTTGCCTGTACGATCCTTATTTTCTTATCAAGCGACAGCAATCCTGACAACCGTAAATGATTTTCTTTATCGCAGACTTTTGGCTGACAGGTTCCGTCATTCAGGATCCACAGAAGCCAATACGGAGCTGCTATTTTCACCGTTGCACAATTCACGGCCTCATCAACTGAACGACAATGAGAGGCTTTTTTGTGACAGGCCAATCTTTACATGTCTAGCTAACCACAGCATTTTGTAGATAATATTTTGCTCTAAGCTTCTGGCAAATCCTGTTCATCTGTTTACACAGCCAAGCAGAAAATTTCTGTTGGCATCTTTGATATAAAATAAAATTAAGGAAACAGCAGCATTCATGTTGGCAGCATGAATTAGCTGTGTGGAAACAATGGTTAACTAGAAAAAACACAGAGTACATACCTCCAGCAATACCATTGTCACTAAAACCTGAACAGTCAGATTACAGATCTCAGACTATGCAGTGACAAAAGCCTGTAATAATTATTTATCAGAGACAACTTTTTCAACCTTGATTAATTTCAACACTGGATTTGTTTTCTTTTAAACTGTAACTGTCATTACATTTGTAAAGCCAAAAAATTATGTTAACAAAATTGAAATAAACTTTCCTGAAACTGACCCAAAATTTAATCAATTATTCCTTCTACAGAAAGTCACTGAAATTCATTGAGAACTTTTGGAAATATTGTGTGGACAAACAGACATGAATGAATACATAACCTGTACTACTTCATTGGCAGAGGTAATCAAATATGTTAGTTGCTATTATAATTAAAACCTTTGGAAGAAGATTCAAAACAAGGAAGATCTCTTGTAAATAACGATGAGAAGAGTCATTAACATTCCAACTTCTGCATAGTGAAATACACTGTGGTGGTGTATTCATTTACTACTAGAAAGAGGGTACATAGTATATGGGTGGATAGTAGTGACAGAGATATGCCAAATCAGGTTTTGCACCTAGTGGGAGTGGTATCATATCACTGGGCCCGAATATAGGTCAAACGGTTGACCGAGGTAACAAGAGAAGTAAGGGAAGAAAGAGAATATGTTTGACCAATCAGCTTAGAGTATTTTTAGGGATGCACCATTTATTCAACTCCTGAGTCAGTTAGTTTGGGGCTCGCAGCATCTCTATGGTCCTCTCCACACACGTTTGAGGGAGGAAGAGAGGAAGAAACAAGGTTAGGACTACTATGTTAGCTAGCTGACCGAACCTAGACAACTACAAGAGATTTTTAAGTGCAAAGAAACAGAATTTAACCCTTCAATTGCTCTGTGAATCCTCCCCGTGCCGCGGCTGTTTGTATGTTTCGACAAAAATAAAGACGCATTTTTCCTGGAAATGACTGGACTTTGTCATATTTCTCTTTGGCCATGTGAGGATTTCCAAACAAGGAATATCTCTTGTCAATAACTATGAGAAGAGTCATTAACATTCCAACTTTTGTTTTGACTATCGAATCTCTTCTTCCTATCTTTGATGTTGTGAAGACAATGTTTCAGTCGATCTATTTTTCAGCCCTTGTCAGGTATATAATAATTTAAGAAAAGAATCAAACTTTTTCTTCTCCAGGCGTGTCTGTGTACCTGGCGCTGCTGAAATGGATTGATCCAGTTGGTATACTGACCACAATGTTGCCTCGCCTCCTGAAATCAAATTAAGCATTTTGACTAAAGGGGTATTTTCTTTTTTAAGGGTAAATCTTCATTTCACTCACCTGAATTCATTGGGGCTGTGTGGATCACTAATGAGTTGCAAATGCTGGGCTTCTTTAGTACTGCTCGAACACCACACCTAGCAAGAAGGAAAGAACTTCTATGACGATAATCACTTGTAATAAGATTGCAGCTGTAGCTAAGAAACAAAGTCCATATTTTGAGACCAATTTTAGTTGCAACTTTTTATCCACAACACAGGAAATTTAATTTGGATAAAAAGAAAGGGATTAAATCTCGACTTGCAGAACTAGAGGACCAAAGTCCTTTGTTTTTTTTAACCTTTAGCACTCTGTAGCCGACTTTATTCGCAGAACAAAACGTTTGCTCTGCCACTGCAGGTGACTCCAATCACTGAATGATAGGGTTTGAATTTCACAGTTGTGTTGTCATGTCAATTTCAGTCATATATGAACAGACATAAGTTATAGACTTTTAAAGTTACTAAGTGCAAAAAATCTTGGCACACTTGAAAAAAATGCAGAGTGCTAAATGTTAAGAAACAAAGCCCATATTCTTAACAAAGGCTTTCAATTTTAATTGCAACTTTTTATCTTCAACCCAGAAATTCAATTGGGATAAAAAGAAATTCATTAAATCTTGATTTGCAGAACAATCAAAGGTGAATTTCAGACAAGACAGAGTTTTTGTTTTTTCTACTATAAAAAAGTGAGAGTTTGAAAAGAAATTTATGCATATTACACAGCACAACAAAAAAACCCCTTTTATCTTAGTTGCATAGGATGTTTGAACGTATTTGGGGATGCTGAATCCAAAAATGACATTAGTTTTGCCAAATAGTTTTTTTAGATAATGGTTACCCCATAAATTATGGTTTTACACTAATATAATGGAGTACTTTCACTTTCATTCTGGATTCTTGATAAAGTTTAATTTTTAGTACCACATTAACCCTTTATGGGGCAAGTGACTATATATGATCACTTGAGGACCCGTCAGCCACATGCAAATATTATAGCCACAAAGACAACATAATCTGCACCAATATGGTCTGCAAGCTTTGCAACGTACACTTGTGCTTGAACAAACTGTTTTAAGGCATACCACACCCCATTAAATTAGCTTGTTTTGGTCCTGCACAATAACATTTTAAAATCAACCGGTATGCGTTTTTTTTTTTTTTTTGTCAATATCAATTTTTTGTATCTACTCATTTTATTGAATGTTATTCTTTAATTCTATGTTTTATTTAACTTTCTACTTTAATTTTTAATTTTTTTAATATTTTCCATTTTTGGTCACTTCACTTCATCAGAGGGGGTTTTGCCCCCATAAACAAAAAAGATTCAGAAAACTTGCAACTGAAAATATTTTGTAATTAGGTCTAGTTTAACATACAAAAAGGTTGTTTTGATATCTAAAATATTTTTATTGGTGCCCTATAAAGGGTTAAAATTTAAATGAGTGCCTTATAACTGCCAGCCGATACACTAAATCCTACCGAAGATAAAGAGACTCAGTGTTGGCAAAGTAATTTGATAAACTTCTTACCTGTGCAAATCCCAAGAAGAACAATTGTTTGTGAGACAAGTCCAGTGCGGGTAAAGGTAATTCCATACCATTCGTATCTATCCAATCTTCATAGGCCTGGAATTTAAGAAAAAAAAGACAATGAAATGACAAAAATGACAGGTTTATAACAAGAAAACCGATAAAGTGACAAAAAGCTGAAGTTTTATGAAGGGTTTTGATTCAAATTCTCAAAATGGAAAGTTTAGAGCAGTGGTTCCCAACCGGAGGGGATTCCCCCCAGGGGAGGAATTTGGGTAGTCCAAATGGGCAATAAGGCTATTAGGTAAAAATAAAAGTCCAGTCTAGAGATAGAAGCTTGAATTTCCTAATAGCAAAAATCATTTCATTTCATGTCTTTTAGGTAAAGCAATTCCAATGAAACATTATTAATCACTGCTACCCACAACACTGGTTTATGCTGGGTTTAGGTTATTCATGTGGTCCGACATTTATGTCTATGTATCCAGACTTTGCCCAGCCCTAACCGTTCATAGTAGAAACTTGAAATTTAGCACACACTCTCCCCTCAATGTGTAGGGAAAATGTTTTTGTTTTTTTATGAAAATTCGCCCCTAAATAGCTTTTTAGTGGGGAGGTTCAATATGCAATGTAAGTTTATGCTAAATTGGTCACTAGTTTGTGCCCACTTGTTTTTTTTTAGAAACAACAAAAGGTGAAAGAAGTAACTGATTCATTGATCAACCTTTTTCCAACTCATTCATTGATCACCCCGAGCACAGCATATATGAGTGATAGTGATTTAGAATTTCCCTTGGAATGCTAGAATGATTACAGTATAGGGATTTATTCATCGGGATTTATTCATGGCTTTTCTGTAAGTTTGCTGCATATCTCTTTAGCCAGAGAAATCCTTTAGGAAGAAGCAGAGTATGCATACTTTCTGATAGAAGGGCCAGCTAATTAAATCAGGCAGGTATATGAATGTGCTGATTGTGTTCAAAGGGACAGTTCCATGACGCCAAGCACAATGTTTGGAGACATTCTGATAAAGTATAATCTCTTTTTAAACATGCAGAATCCACAACGGAATCAAGGAACGAGATGACAAAATTGCTGTTAGTTAATTCAGGGCTTATCTAAAACGATGAAAAGCAAGATTTTTATGCAAGGCTCCGCATTCAGAAAACCTCATTTTCCAAGGATTATTTGGATTGTCCTTGAAAGAAATTCTCCAGAGATAACAGCCAGTTGCTTGAATCAATCAGTGCTGCTCGGTTGGTGGTAAATGATAGGATTAAAGATGTTCGAGTCGTGTGTTCAATCCCAGAGGAGCCTTTTTCACAGCTATTAGGTTGGCAACAACGTCAGCAACACAAACAATGATTACAATTGTCTGAACAAATCTTGGAATGTTAATGACTTTTTCAAAGTTATAGAATACAAAAAACTGGCATTTCAAGGAAGATTATGAAACACCACCACCCATATATGCAGTGTTGAGGTGATTGGAAAAAAGGCTGATCAATGAATAAGTTACTTCTGCCTTTTGTTGGGCTGTGATCACTAAAAAAGGCCTGAATTTTCTAAAACCAAGCGGGCACAAACTAGTGACCAATTTAGCATGAACTTTCATTGCATATGTGGCATAATGAAACTATTGGATTCCGTTTGTGAAGTTATTTTTTATGTCAGAAATGAAAATGCTTTCCACTACGTTTATAGCAGTCGGTGTCTAATACATTCTTTAAGTGCATTTTATGGGTACTTTAATTCAATACCTCTAGCTACAATGCTTGTTTGGGAGGAGAAGATAGACATACACACATTTTCTAAAATATATATAAGACTAGCATTCCAAGGGAAATTATGAATCACCACCACCCATATATGCTGTGATCACTAAAAAAAGGTCTGTTTTTTTCAAAAAACAAGCAGGCACAAACTAGTGACCAATTTAGCATAAATTTACATTGCATATTGAACCTCCCTCTAAAAATCTACTTAGCGGGGGAATTTTCAACAAAAAAAAACATTTTCCCTACTCATTGAGGGGAGTGTGTGTTGCAAGTTTTTACTATGAATGATTAGGGCTGGGCGAAGTCTAGATACATAGATAGATAAATAAATAGATATAAATGTCAGAACACATGAGTAACCTAAACCCAGCAATAAACCAGCGTTGTGGGTAGCAGTGATTAAAAACTGTTGAGAGAAAACAGTCTTGTGGCGATAAATATCAAGGTAACACAAGTCCAGAAATGAAACTCAACAACAGATCTTTATTCGTGAAACCAACATGGGATTATTTATACAAATATATCATCATCAGCAGCAGCAGCAGCCGTCATATGTCCACTGTTTGACAAAGGCCTTTCCCACCTCCTTCCAGTCTTTTACCCCATCTATTATCATCTCTTCTTGCTAGGTGACCAGCCCATCTCCATTTTTGCCATTTAATTATTTGTATAATATCCTTCACTCTAGTCCTCCATCTGATCCATGTTGATCTTTTTCTATTTCTTAGAGCTATCTCTAGCATTGCTCTTTCCATGACTCTCTGTGCTATTCTAAGTTGGTCTTCAGCTTGTGTTGTTAATTTCCATGTTTCGCATCCGTAAGTCATGGCTGGTATTATACATACATTGTATACTTCATACTTTAAGCACATCGGCAAGGTGCTCTTCAAAATGTCTCTATTCAAATCGAATGCTTTCCAACCTATCATGATGTGTCATAGTATTTATTTCAAATAAAAAACAAAGCATACCTCAAACAAAATGTATTTTCAAGTCGATTTTCTATAACTCTTCATATTTAGTTTTTTAATAATTTTAAAACAATAAGGCAACACAATTGGGTAAAAACCAATTTCTTTTTCAATAGGAGAAAAACATCAGTTTCATTCATGAAAAATCAGAGATGCCTATGTTTCTGGAATTGTTTTCTGTCCTACTATTAAGACATCAAAAGCAGCTGCAGTAGTAGTGATGTAAATGTGACCACACAGACATCTGTATGCTTTAGTGTAACAGAAACCAACAAGTAAACCGACAAATAAAGTGACATATGCTTTCATATTATAAGATGTCTTCTGAGTTTTGTAATGGTTTTGTTGCGTAAAAGTGACTTTTGTTCAAGCGAGAAGATTAACACCAGGTCCAGAGAATTATTAGAATGAAAACAAAAATCAATCGAAATTCAATCTGATTATCACAATTGACAGCTGCTCACCTAATCCTATTTGGACTTGGTACAGAATTGAACACAACCCCTAGAGAAACGCATCTGGTTAGTCATCCATTAGAAACCGTCACGTGACCAATGTCTTTTGGCAGCATGCCGTGTTGGGGGTGATCAATTACAAAATCTTTTAAAAAGTTAATGCTGCTGAACACAAACTAAGGGACCAATTTAGCATAGACTTACATTGCAAATTAACCCCCCCCTCACTAAAAACTTATCATGGGGGGAGATTTAAACATTTTTTTCTAAATATACTAACGAGTAAATATTTAAACTTTTGTCTTACGAAACCACCTTAGAACCCCCCCCCC
>VCCN01003932.1:1768875-1785846 GCA_006491835.1 Architeuthis dux
ATCTCCTTCCATAACAACCTATCTTGTGCTAACCTCTGCCATTTCATACTGGCAAATGTTTCTATCTCATCTCTCCATCTTGTGGCTGGTCTTTTCTTACTGTGTTTACTGTCCCATGGGCACCAATCAGTTATTGTTTTGCCCCATCTATTATCATCTCTTCTTGCTAGGTGACCAGCCCATCTCCATTTTTGCTGCTTAACTATTTGTACAATATCCTTCACTCTAGTCCTCCCTCTGATCTATGTTGATCTTTTTCTATCTCTTAGTGTTATCCTAGCATTGCTCTTTCCATGGCTCTCTGTGCTATTCTAAGTTGGTTTTCAGTTTGTTTTGTCAATTTCCATGTTTTGCATCCGTAAGTCATAGATACATATAAATGTCAGAACACATGAATAAACTAAACCCAGCAACAGTGATTAAACTGGTCTGTTGTGGGTAGCGGTGATTAATATAGTCAACATTGATAATTATAACTACAATGATTAATTAATAATTAATTGGGAACACATATCAGCCCAGCATCAATGTTAGCATTGTCTTTATAATTATCATATTCTGTCGGATACAAATTCATTCATTCCTTGATTTCATACTGTCGACACAGGGAGCCCACTACATATCACATGCCTATTGATATGATCGGTTAGAATAAAAAGGCGAGCGAACATGTATGTTTCTGACCACTGCCTTGCCATGAGAGTGCCGTTAGCTCAGTGGTAAAGAGCAGGACCACGTATAGGTTGCTTCCAGGGCGGACGCAGGTTCGATCCCCACATGGCGCTCGTTTCTTTATTCAGTTATACGATCTAGGCCGCCCATGTAGCAATCACTAACATTGATGCCGGCTGATATGGGTTGCCAATTAATTATTAATTAATTAATCATTGTCTTTATAATTATCATATTCTGTCAGATACAAATTTATCCATTTGTTGATTTCATATTCAACATTACAATACACAGTAAGTCAAGTTGTAAAAATGTGTATGAACTTTTTCAAGCTCATCAGTACAGAGAAACATTTACCAGGCACAGTTTATTTATGTTTTTCCCAAATTCTTCTATGTATTTCAGGTGATAACTCCCAAAATTGCCCTGTTAATTGATTTTCTATGATATTATATGTTAAATGGTAGATAAGAACACATCAAACATTCAAAGGAAAATGTGTAGCCATAAGGGATTATAATCCCTTTTGCACTGTATGAACTCAACGCCTGGTATTAAAAACATTTCTTTTACCGAATCACTTGATCTAGGTGAGGAGCGGCATAACAGTTACCGCAAGTAAAACAGAATCGGTGGATTGAGTGTCGGCCAAGGCTGTTTACAGTCACTTTACACTAACGCCCTTGGGAAAGGCATGAATCCACTTCTCCAGCCAGCTATAGGTAAATAGCAGGGCAATTGGAGCCCTTTAGCCCTGTAAGGCAGTCCATCTAAGAGAAGGTAACTCTGACAAAATACCTACAACTTGGCAGTTGCCATAGCTGGTCTCAAAGAGGAGTGTTGCATGTGGGACTAGCAACTCCATTCTGAAAAAAAACCTGGTACGAGATATCCCCTGACATGGACAGCGGAATGAGAACAGTCTACTCCTGAGTAGTAAGAGTTCGGATTGAAATTCCCAGAAGGTTACCAACCCGAAAGACNCCTGAAGAAGGCCTGAGGGTATAACGGCCGAAACATTGTGACTATAACAATCAAGATGAGGGCACTTCCTGCTTGTCTAGACAATTGACCCTGATGTCAACCTCAGCGTCCCGAATTTGGCGCGCTTTTAAGCAGAATCACCAATAAGAGTCAACTCGTGGAACAAGACTGGTCACATCTATTTGGCATCTCCTAAATCAAGCATATCTAAAGATCACCGGAATCTTCTAAATGCTAACCATACTCTATTCTATTTTTCCTCCCTATCTTCTCAATTACTAACCAGTACTAAAGCCATTAACTAATATTAATACTTAAGGAGAAACAGACGAACTGAAGAACTTGACTGATCACTTGTGTTTCTACATAGAAAAAAAAGGTAGGTAGTCTTTTATATATATTGTTTGACTTTGTGACTTCTTTCGAAGCCCAAGTCATCACAGAATCCTATGTGCAGATTGAATCAGGCTTTAGAAAATGAATACATCAGCCATTTCTACCTATAAAATTCTCCAAATGATTGATTATTAAATTAATTCTAAACCCTTCAAGACAAGAAGCTTTGTACATTAATCAAAATTATGGCAGAAGCTTGGAATGTTTCCAACAGGAATCAAATACAACCTTCAAAGCGGTCTCTGCGCTTTTTCAAAAGTTCTTCAAGTGCCAATCGCAAAACCAGGAGAAGGTATTTATTCACCTCCCAAAGAGGGCAGAATGTGATACAAGGTTAAGTTTGTGTTTGTGTGTTCGCATTACCCCCTACCTCTCATACTGTTTGTAATGTCACAGACAGACAGCTCACAAATTAGTCTGAAATAAGGTGAGATTTATAGAGAAGCCAATGTCGGGTTGAATCAGGCTTTAGAAAATAAATATATCACATCATTTGTGTCAGACGTTTTTGCCTATAAAATTCTACAAATGATTGATTATTCAATTACCATTTCTAAACCTTTCAAGACAAGAAGTCTCATAGATTAGTCAAAGACCATTCCAAAATAACAACAGAAGTTTGGAACGATTCCAATAGGCATCAAACACAATCTTCAAAGCTGTGTCTGCTTTTTTCAAATCAAAACTTCCTCAAGTGCCAATCGGAGAAGTAAGAGATCTCATAATCAAACGGACTGTGGCTTGGATCGGATTTCATTAGACTTTTCTCACTTCCAAAAGAAGAAGTCCTCTCCTCATGGTTTTTGACTCTGTATGTGTGACAAACCCTAACAAGGAGGCAATTTGGAATTTAGGTCTGTAGAGCGAAAAACATTCAGTTGCTCAGAGTCTTCTTAAGGCTTAACTGATTAATTCCTAATTACACAATGTTATTAATTACTTATTATACAAAACTATTAATTACTATTTTACTATAGATCCCCTAGTAACTAATGCTTAACCCATTAACTTTGTTAGGTATAAAAGTGATGAGGTAATTGTGTTGTTACTAAATTTCACACAAAGAAATTACAAAAATTAGTGCCTTAATGTTAATTCTTTTTCTTACAAAGAATTTTTCTCTACAGATATTTTCATTATTTTAAAAGTCTAAATTGTTGTAACTTTCTGAATTTAACATTATACCTTTTCAACAGCAAATTTGTTTAATCATAATAAGGGGGACATCAAATATTTTTGAGCTGTTATTGGGAGGGGGTCATGGAGAAAAAAAGGTTAAGAACCACTGGCTAAGTGTGGTGCCATACTCTCCATGCTTGGCCTTTGAGTTGGCGAAGGATTTCTGTCAGGGACTTTTCTTTAGACTGGTTGCTTCCCAAGGCTAGAAAGCCCAAGCCTGCCCGGCTATTTTACCCAAAGATTTGTTATTTTTTTTACTTGAGCAATTTATTATGATCCACTTCTAGATTGCTAGGCCCGTCGAAGCTTCACCAGAGCCCCGTTGACCATACATTTCAAGAACATTTCCAACTGTCTGTTGCCCACATCACAATGATGGATGACGGGTTCGACTTACCCAGTGTGGAATCAGAGTTGCCTTGTCTCTTAGACTGGTTGCCAACCAAGGCTGCAGAGCCCAGCTGAGGGTAGAAGAGATGGATTCTTGCTTTTTCCAAGGATATTAGTGCAAAGTTGAAGCGACAGAGTTTTAATTCAGATTGTCAATTCCATTATCCATGCCATTAGCCATTACACACCACTCACACTCACTGTTGGATCTGATAGGAAAATGCTTTCTTTTTTGGGGACATGTCTAACAAACAGGAGGCTTTACTGATCCCTTCCACGGGTGCTTTTGGTAGGCAAAGAATTCTTATAAGTTCCAAACACAAAATCGTCCATTCCACCTCTGTCCACAGTAAATGGCATGCCTTCAACAAAGCAATTATAGTTGGATATTTAGGCAGCTGTGGGCAGAGTTCACAGATTTGACCCACACAGGTGGTAAAAGTTATAAACAGGATATCGACGAAAACCCCAAACTGCAAGGTGTCAGGGATATTACTAGTATTCCAAGGTAAATTGTGAATCACCACCACTCATATATGCAGTATTGGGAGTGATCAATTAAAATGTTGGAAAAGTGGGTGATCAATGAATAAGTTACTTCTCTCAACTTTTGTTGGGCAGTGATCACTGAAAAAGGTATGAATTTTCAAAAAACAAGTGGGCACAAATTAGTGACCAATTTTAGCATAAACTTACATTGTAAATTGAAACCAACCACCCACCCCCACTAAAAACCTGGGGGGGGGGACGTTAAAAAAACAAAAAATACATTTTCCCTACTCATTGAGGAGTGTGTGTGCAAAGTTTCAAGTTTCTGCTATAAACGGATAGGGCTGGGCGAAGTCCAGATAGCTAGATACATATAAATGTCAGAACACCTAAATAACCTTAACCCAGCAACAGTATTTAAACCTGTGTTGTGAGTAGCAGTGATTAACAATGAACCCCACTAAAGTTCAATATGCTTTACCTTTAAAAGATGATAGATCTTGTATTTAATTTCATAATGTACATTTTCTGTATTTTCATTCATGCGAA
Organism: Architeuthis dux; assembly: GCA_006491835.1. Lineage (NCBI taxonomy): Eukaryota > Metazoa > Mollusca > Cephalopoda > Oegopsida > Architeuthidae > Architeuthis > Architeuthis dux. Next base: position 1,773,535 of record VCCN01003932.1, read on the forward strand.
GTGGAAGATACAAGTATCTATGCTACCCACAACACTGATTTAAATACTGTTGCTGGGTTTAAGTTATATATGTGTTCTGACATTTATATGTATCTATCTATGTGTCTGGACTTCACCAGCCCTAACCGTTCATAGTAGAAAATTGAAATTTTGCGCGTGCGCGCACGCACGCACGCACGCACACACACTCCCTTCAATGAGTAGGGAAAATGTTTTTTGAAAAAAGGTTTTTATATTACAAGAACACCATATGTAAAACTTTTGAGGTGGTAAAAAATACGAAGGGTGGGGGGAACAAACAGATATACATTTTAATAACATTTGTTACTATAGGACTGTTTGAAACAAGCACACTGAAAAAAATGTTTTTTGGACAAACTTTAAAAAATTACTCCAATTTGTTACACCTAAATTTATTATTTATTAAATTATATTTACTAGACTAAATATATTTATCTAGTTAATATAATTTGAGAGAAACTAATAAATTTAGGTGGAACAAATTGGATTCATTTTTTTTAAGTTGGGCCCAAAAAACATTTTTTTCTGTCTCTTGTCTTTTTTGGAAAATTCAGACATTTTTAGTGATCACTGCTCAGCAAAAGCCGAGAGAAGTAACTTATTCATTGATCACCCCTTTTTCCAATTTTTTAATTGATCACCCCCAACATGGCATGCTGCCAAAAGACATTGGTCCAAACACATACACACAACCATACAGTGGGCATCAGAAACACACGCATACAGTATACAGCAAGAAATTCTCATTTGGTTATGAAATGACTTTGTTGCAAAATTAACTTTGACCAAACATGAGGCTTATGAAAAATAAATAAACTTATGAAAATCTGTTGAGGAGACTCTTTGATAAGGTTTCCCTTTTGATCTTAAAGAGATTAATAATAGGAATCAAAGAAAGTCTCTTTATTTTATTTTAAGTAAAATGTAAACTTAATAATTCTTCCCCAAAGTAAAATAATAATAAATGGAAAAATGTAATTTCATATTTTAAAACATAGGAAACAAAAAAAAGATGTTCACTTAGAAATGCTTCATTGAATTTCCCAAGAAAATATAAATTCATAAATTTCAGATAACTTTTCAAAATCCACTCCTTCACCAGGCAACTATTTAAGTACTGTATATGCCGGAATATAAAACAAATGGTTTACAAGCGTATTCGGAGGACTACTACAAATCATCAAACTTTTAGTAGACGGCCCCCTAGTCATAATACTGGTGCATTAGACACTGCTACCAAAGGTTTAGGTTATTCATGTGTACACACATTATATGTATCTATTTATGTAGTCGGACTTCCCTCACCCCTAACCATTCATAGTAAAAACTTGAAGTTTTGTACACACATTCCCCTCAATGAGTAGGGAAAATGCTTTTGTTTTTTGAAAATTCAGCTCTAAAATAGGGTTTTAGTGGTGGCTTCAATTTTCAATGTAAATTTATGCTAAATTGGTCACTAGTTTGTGCCCACTTGTTTTTTGAAAATTCAGACATTTTTTAGTGATCACAGCCCAATTCTTTTAATGGATCACCCCAACACAGCATATATAGGTGGTGGTGATTCATAATTTCCCTTGGAATGCTAGTTTGCATATATTTTTTTCAAAAATTGAATGTTTGTCTTATATATTGGCATAGATAGTATGTCTGAATATAAATGCTGAAACCCGATTAATAGGTGACTGGGAAATGCCCGACTGGTATATCATACTGGGAAAGGCCCACAGGAAAACTATTTTGCTCAAGCTGTTTTTTTAACCCCTGTCAATGAAGTTGAAAAGAAATATATGTTTTTGGTCACATCTGTTTGTTGGTTTGTATTTTTCCTGTCCACAAGATATCTCTTTCTGGAAGGGTGGACAATAGGCAAAGGAAGAACTGATTAAATTTTGGAGCGGATCCATGCACAATTACCTCCCTTATGTTGTATGGTTCTTATTTTTCCTGTCCGCAAGATATCTCCAAAAGTTCAATGAATTTCATTCAGATTTACTGGTTTAATAGTGTTGTTAGTTTTTTAAGATCAAATTTGTTTATTTCTCTTGAAAATCTTCCAGTTTTGCTGTAAAATACCATATAGATGTGTTTGTATATAATATAATATAATATATTCAATGTTAAACACTGACCCACCAGCAGGTGGTAAAAAATGTACTAGAGTTTTTATTTGTAATGCTGACAAATAACAAATAAGAAAACACTTTTAGACGGGGAAAAATCAAGTTGAATCGAGAGCCAGTAAATGATGCAGTCATCAATTGTTTCTTGTGGTCGAAGGTATTCTTGGCAACCCATTAAGAAACCTTTTAGACTCGAAGACTAAAAACAGAATGTTTCATGAGAAGAGAAAGACAATTCCTGGGGTTATGGTCTATAAAGACATTGTCTCTAATTTGAGAAGAGTCATTAATATTGAAAAGGTTTTTTGGACAATTGAACTCATTCTTCGTTGTTTTTGTTGTTCCCACAATGCATCTTCAGGTGTACTATCCATAAAAAACAAGAAATACTTGAAACTACCGAGAAAGAAAAAAAGTCCCTCTCTTTACATACGGATAGTTCACCTGAAGAAGGCCTTAGAATGAAGTATTGTGGAAACAACAAGAAGAAATGAGTACAATTGTCTGAAAAACTCATTGAATTCTTTAAACTCAAAGACAAAAACAGAAAGTTTCATGAGAAGAGAAAGACAATTACTGAGGGATTTGGTCATCTCCACAAGGCAGGTTTCTTTGAGATAAACATTAACTTTCTGAGGAGGTGTAATACAAATTATCTACAGATATAATTTACTTACAAGTATAGGTCCCTCTAAGATTTGTGCGAGTGCACACGCATACACATTTCGCAAACCAGCGCACAAATGAAATTAATGTGTGCACAAAAGATTTCAAATTCTGTAGATAGCTAACTGAGTTTTAATTGAAAATATTGATTCACTATGTTGAATTCAAAAGTGCACATATACTTTTGGCACAGGAAAAAACTTTGCACAACATAAGATTTTTGCATCCACCAACTACAAAACAATTAGATGGAACATTGCTTACAAGGATATATAAAAGGTAATTTAATGAATATGAGGAATTTTATTTTGAAATATGTAATAAAAAATACATTTAATAAAAAATATTTAAAAAGGAAAGGTTGTGGGTTATTCCACATTGCAGATAAATGGAATAACAACCTTTCCTTTTAAATATTTTTATTAGATGTCTTTTCAATTACATATTTTAATTGTTTTTTTAAAGAAATAAAATTCCTCATATTGATTGAATTATTTTTATATACTCTTGTAGGTAAATTGTATCTGTAGATAAATTGTATCTAGATACATTTTTGTAGATAAATTGTATCTAGATACATTTTTGTAGATAAATTGTATCTAGATACGTTTTTGTAGATAAATTGTATCTAGATACGTTTTTGTAGATACATTGTATCTAGATACATTTCTGTAGATAAATTAACCTAGAATCAGATGAAATGCGTGTGAAGAATAACTGGTTTGATGTCAGGCATTTAAATTTGAGTGTACGATATCATCATCGTTTGTTATAAAGATTAGTCTTGGAGTCTGGTTTCCTTGATTGGTGTACTCCAGGGCACGTCAGGGTTGCCAGGCAACAAGTTTTCAGCCCCATTGAAATTGTTCAATGCCAGTAAATAACACCAGAGTCAATTTCAGCTCCATTGAAAATCTTCTAATGTCAGTAAATAATACTCCAGTCAAGCATGCGATCATAATGTATACATCAATGTCTCCTGTGTTAAGGTAACCGATCAAAATGTGTTCTCGAATGACAGTAATTTTAGTTCATCTTACAAGAAGAGAGCATCAAAGTCGGCTGAGAACACAAGTGATTAATGTCATTGTGAAATTGCCTGAATGAACAAGGCATTGTCTCCGTTAACCCCCCAAGTCATAGGATAGATCAATAAGACACAAAGAATACCTTACACCATAACATTGCCTTCAGCTTTTAACAAGATGATCAGGTACAATGGTACAAAGGTTATTAGGAAAAGATAATAATCTACTTATATAATTCACCATGTGATTGGCTATATTTTCTGTTTGTAACATTTGTCAAGGGAGATAACTATTAAATAGTGAGATCCGGCATATTTTTTTTTCTTGAAAATGTGTAAAAAATCTGGATTCATTCTGGGTGAACATGAACAAGAAAATGTAGAGAAAACATAAGGTTTTTGATATTTCTGAAGTACAGAGCAATTGTAAAATTATTTAAATACTGCCGTCATTTTTTGACGGCATAGGTAAACTAGTCTTATTAAATAACTAGCATTCCAAGGGAAATTATGAAATCACCATCACCACATATATGCTGTGTTGGGGGTGATCAATGAATAAGTTACTTATGAGATATAATTTACGCATGTAGCACAAAAATAATCGATTGAAAATCTTTTGCAAATAATCGGTTTGCAATTATTTTTATTTTTTATTAGATGACGTAGTGCTATAAGGGTTAAAGACAGACAAATAAGTCAGCATGGAAATTGACAGGATTGCAATATTTCAGACAGGCACCAAAAACTTTCCAAGATAGAAATGTTTGATAAGCATTCACAATTTGATACTCTTGTCTTACAAAGTTCAATAAATTTGTATTATTTATATTATTATTCATATATAATGCTTCTATGGGCATCTCATTATAAAATATTGTCTCGTCAAAAAAACATTACAATAATCACAGAGCATGAAAAAAAGTATACATTGTTATCAATAATGGAAAACACTTCATTCGGATAAATTCATGTGAATTAAGTAACTTAAAAAATTTTAAAAGTTGATGTTAATAACTGTTATTGCACAATATTAACAAATCAAATATTCCTAAATAAAACAGGCTTTAAATATGAAAACAATTGCAAGAGAAAAACAAGTCAACTAGACAACATTCAACTTGGCCAGAAACTCTTTCTAACAACAATTCTGGGATTATTTATAATTTTGAGAAGAGTCATTAACATTCAAAGAGTTTTTAAGACAATCGAAATCATTCCTTTTGTTATTCCCACAACATTTCAGCCAATCCATTCTACGACCTTCTTCAGGTGTACTATCTGTATGTAAAGAGAAGGACTCTTTTCCCAGAAGTGTCAAGAAAAAAACAGTAGCAAACAACAGAAAATTAACAAAATGGATCAATCGATATGTATATTGAACGGAAAGTAAGAGTCCAGTTCAGCATTATAGTTAAATCGTAAATAGAACCACCCCTCTAAACAGCCAATTATCACAAAATGTTCGGGGAATAACAAAAATAACGAAACGAACAAATACAATTGTCTGAAAGTCTTTGAACAATTCTGAATATTCTTTGAAAAATTATCAAAAATGTCAAATCTTAAAACAACAGATATTTTGGAATGATGCTGAAAGATGATCGCAAAGAAATCAAATTTTAAATGCATTAAGTTAATTAAAAGTGAAAATTCACAGAAAGGATAAAGCACTAATTTTAGCGTAAATTAAATCTTAGTTTTTAGCATGCACTGCAATAAAAACAGAAGTCACATAAAATTTTGTCAAAAATTCTGTATTCTTTGTTAAAGCCAATGAGTAGTCGGGTCAGAATGGTGTGGTGATGTCTCTTTGTTGAAATGAAATTTGCATTTGATACATGAAGGAAAAATCTTGTTTGATCAAGGCAAGAAAAAGAAATAAATATTTAAAACTGTTTAATTACAAATTCAATTTCTTCTATTTCTACTTTCACTTTCCTTCTATTTCTACTTTCACTTTCCTTTGCCTTCTATTTGCCATCAAAGCAACCAACACCCATTTCCAGGAACAGCACATTTTAAAGCCTTTGACTAAATGGTATCACTTACACCACAATCTCTCCGAGTCAATTAGATTTGTGGCTTGATTTCCTTATTTAATTCTGATGATATTCAAAGGATTCGTGGTAAATTCATTGTGGTAATTACATTGCCTGTAATTTCATCGCAAAGTAATTACATTGTGAGCTAATAGATCATTGTAAATACTTGTAATGCATACCTTTCCATTGGTGAATATTAGTTCTGCATACTTTTCTCTAATCCTAACTCTTTTCTTATGGATTATATACGTGACAAAGGCTGAAAAATAGATTAGCCGAAGCACTGTGTTAACAACATCAAAACCACAAAAGGAGATCAATTTTCTGAATAAAATTTGGAGAGCATTTGAAATCTTGGCCTTTTCTTGAGCTTGAACACTAACTACTGGCTGGGGTGGGAGGTAGGCAATTAATTAGGCCACCAGACTGTTGGATATTTAGGCAGCAGTGGGCAGGGGTCACAGATTTGACCACCACAGGTGTTGAAAGTTATAAACAGGATATCGATGAAAACCCCAAACTACAAGGTGTCCAGGACCGGAAACAGACACACCAGGTGTTCAAAAGGCATAAACAGGATATCGACTAAACCCAGGTAGTGGACTGGAAAACCAGCGTGGGTGCCGAGCCCCATAAAAGCCAGAGACGCCCTCATTAGGCAGAGAGACAGACACACCAGGTTAGCAATCACTAGGTCATGAGTTCAAATCATGGTAGGGGAATGGGGATTTTTCATATCGGTTTAATCTCCTATTTTTGGTGAGGATTGTTCTTGTTACATAGGAAAGTAAAGTCAACTCTGACTTTGTCCTGGAGTTTGACAAAAACCCTCAACATCTTAACCAAAACAGAATCTCCCGGGGAAAGTTTGGTGGGGTTTGAAGGGATTTTTTTATTAAAAATTGCTGTTACCTTGACAAACAGTTACTACACTATGCCACAGTGAACAATTGGTTGGTTTGAATGACACATTGGAAGAGAAGACATTTTTCTGAGCAAGGAACTCAACCAGCCAGTGATTTTGCTGCACGTTGACAACGTTAGTCCTCAGATAGCAAATGCAACACAACAAATAATCCTAGAGCTGTGATAGGAAGTTCTTCTACATGTGGCCTGACCTGTCACCTGTGCTAAACTGACAAGTCTTACATACCTCCAAGATTTATAGTAGAATTATGCAAGGAAGTAGAAGTAGGAGCAGAGTTTGGCCTGTATGAACCCACAATTTCCTTTGTTAAGGATTCTTAAATCCATTTTTTTATTGCCAACAGAGTTGAGTGAAAACAGAAAAACTAGCATTCCAAGGGAAATTATGAATCACTGCCACCCATATATGCTGTGTTGGGGATGATCAATTAAAAAGATGGGCTGTGATCATTAAGAAATGTTTGAATTTTCAAAAAACAAGCGGGCACAAACAAGTAACCAATTTAGCATAAGCTTACATAGAAAATTGAACCCTATTTTGGATTGGGAATTTTCAAAAAAACAAAAATAAACATTTTTCCCTATTGGGGGGAGTGTGAGTGCATAATTTCAAGTTTCTACTATAAACGGTTAGGGCTGGGCGAAGTCCAGATACATAGATAATATATATAAATGTGTGAACACATGAATAACCTAAACCTTTGGTAGCCGTGATTAACAGGTGTTCAAATGCTGACAGGTGTTCTGTTTTTAAAATTCCTGTGGAACCCATTTCCCTGGTTTCTGAATTTTATCTAAGTCTCGTAAATTACATACTACAGTTGTCTGATTGCACAATAAAGAACCGAGTAAACTTCAGAGACATTTCTAAGATTTCCCTAACATTGTGTTAAAGATATTGTCGGGAATGTTTGCATCATCAATCTTATACATAAAGAAATAATAACAAGAAGACTGTGCATCATTTACCTCTGTCATCAAATCCATGAGTCAATTCATGCCCCATCACCACTCCCATAGCACCGAAATTCAGAGACCTGCAAAAGAAGGAAATAAAATATATTCAACTTGACAACAATAGGATTAGGAAAACAAAAACAAGGACAAAACACAAACATTCATTAATTTTATGTTAGCGGTACTGAAAGTATGGTCCGAACACACATAAACACACAGCAGTACAGTATTTTGTGTTCATATGTTTGCAAAGTGTGGTCCAAACTAATATGGTCCGAACACACATACACTCACACACAGCAGTACAGTATTTTTGGGTTCATATGTTCGCAAAGTGTGGTCCAAACTAATGTGGTCCGAACACACATACACTCATACACAGCAGTACAGTATTTTGTGTTCATATGTGCGCAAAGTGTGCTCCGAACACACGTACACTCACACACAGCAATACAGTATTTTGTGTTCATATGTTCGCAAAGTGTGGTCCGAACACACATACACTCACACACAGCAGTACATTATTTTTGTTCATATGTTTGCAAAGTGTGGTCCAAACTAATGTGGTCCGAACACACGTACACTCGCACAGCAGTACAGTATTTTGTGTTCATATGTTCACAAAGTGTGGTCCGAATTAATGTGGTCCGAACACACATACACACACAGCAGTACAGTATTCTGTGTTCATATTTTCGCAAAGTGTGGTCTGAACTAATGTGGTCCGAACACATGTACACACACACAGAGCAGTACAGTATTCTGTGTTCATATGTTTGCAAATTGTGGTCCAAACACATGTACACATATAGCAGTACAGTGTTTTGTGTTCATATTTTCGCAAAGTGTGGTCTGAACTAATGTGGTCCGAACACATGTACAAGCACAGCAGTACAGTATTCTGTGTTCATATGTTTGCAAAGTGTGGTCTGAACTAATGTGGTCCAAACACACGTACACACACCAATACAGTATTTTGTGTTCATATGTTCGCAAAGTGTGGTCTGATCTAATGTGGTCCAAACACACATACACACACAGCAGTACACCTTTCCGGTCTTTCTGTTAGTTGTCACAAGCAGTCTGACATCTCGCAAATTATATTAAGGGTTTGTAGAGATCTTGGGGTTTTGAAATGACAAAGAAAACATTATCCGGGGGAAGAGTGTGTACATACAACTCCACATAACAGACTTGGACGTAAACCTGATTGTTAAGATCAATAAATGCAATCCAGATTTGATGTTAGAGAAATAAGACTGGATTGAATCAATCAGTTCATTCACACCTACATTCTTAATAGCAACTAGCATTCCGAGGGAAATTATGAATCACATATATGCTGTGTTGGGTGCGATCAATTAACAAGTTGGGAAAAGGGGTGATCAATGAATAAGTTACTTATCTCACTTTTTGTTGGGCTGTGATCACTAAAAAAGGTCTGAATTTTCAAAAGACAAGCAGGCACAAACTAGTGACCAATTTAGCATAAACTTACATTGCATATTGAAACCCCCCTCTAAAAACCTATTCAGGGGAGGGATTTTCAAAAAATTTTCTCTACTTATTGAGGGGAGTGCGTGTGCAAAATGTCAAGTTTCTTCTATGAACAGTTAAGGCTGGGCAAAGTCTGGATATATAGATAGATATAAATGTGAGAACACATGAATAACCTAAACCCAGCAATAAACCAGTGTTGTGGGTAGCAGTGATTAATAACCAGCCACCATCTTCAATTGATGAATCACCAATAAAGTTTGAACCCAGTGTAATTTAGGTGACCAGAAAGATTCCTGCTCAGTACCCAAATATGATCAGAAAATAGCACAGCAGACATGGTTTCTGTCCAACATTTAATGAATTACATTCATATTAATAACCCTGATGACTTTACCTACCCCGTAACCCAGTGCAAGGTTGTTGGGGCACCACAGATTACTTCATCATGGGTATTGGATACTGGTTGCTCAACAACGGTTTGTGGTAATCAGTAGTAGTAGCAGCAGCTTCTCTTGGTGATTTCCAGCATTCACAGGTTACCGACGTGTCTTCAACTTCCACTTTAAACCATTTCAAGGGCAGATGACATCTGTTTATACTTTAGAGTCATAGGACAATAACCATGTTAACAATGGGTGTGTCAAGAATGACAAGGCCCATCCCTCTTCAGGCCGGTTTAGAATCAGAGTTGTCAGTCTCCTAGACTGGTTGCCAACCAAGGATAAAGAACTGAACCTTCCCTACTATTAACCCATAGCTGGGGAGAGAAAAGATTCATTCATGCCTTTCACAAGGGAACACAGTTTGAACTCGGCTCGCCAATTCCATTCCATAAACCATTTGGCCACTCTGCACCTCCTCTACCCGATGACAATTGTGAGTAATTTTAAGAAACCGTATGAAAAGTTCATGTGACAAAAGTCATTAATATCATTAATGGCTGTGAATGTACTCAGTGATGAGGGGCTGCATTCAAATTAAAATCATTCCGAGACAACAACTAAGAGTCCAGTTTTATTGATAGAAGTTGAAGCAGAAAAGAAGACGGGGTTGCCTTCAAGCGTAACCCTGCCACCCAAAGAACAATAAAAGTCTGCATCAGATGGTGAATCTCTGGGTTTATTGCTTCCCCACCCCCACCCCCCGATATCAGTCATGGAGGAAATGGGCACAGACAATGCCAGAGACAAAAACAGGGAGAGATGAAACAAAACACAAGCACCACCAAAGATAACAAAGAGAACTGAATTTTATGAACAGGAACGGAAAATAATGTGTAAAATCGATAAAAATCAAGTTTATTGTAAAACTAGCATAGTAGTAACCGTCAAAAATGATGGTGCTATTTACATATGGATAGGCACTTCTACCTAGGATCAGAGTGTAGTAGCTGTGCGTTCTGCCTAGGATCAGAGTGTAGTAGCTGCGCACTCTGCCTAGGATCAGAGTGTAGTAGGCATGCGGACTCTGCCTAGGATCAGAGTATAGTAGCTGAGCGCTCTGCCAAGGATCAGAGTGTAGTATATGCATCCTAGTTGAAAAGTCTTACACATTGCATGTTATATATGTAGGATGATAGGATTCAATGTTACTGAGAAAAATGTAAGCACAATCTTCCCAAGTTGAAAATGTGTTATAATTAAGGATAGAAGATTTTGTTTGTTTTCCCCATCTCTTTCCCTGAGAACATTTGCATGCATACAAAAGCAACAAGTCCAGTTCTTGAATCAGGTGTTTTTTATAAAAGAGGAAGTTGAGATAAAAGTTAGAAAAGTTAATTGAAATTGCCCGAATTCAATCAATTAAAGAAGCAGACATTTGGTATTTAGTTGAAGGGAATGACCAGATCAATTTCAGAAAAGAGTTTCCAAAAGTTCTGATTATATTCCCAATGGGCACTCATCCTAATGAGAGCATATAGAGTCATGGCACCGGGAGAATCAGGAGATCAAATCATAAACACAATTAGTTTCCACTCCCAGGACTTTGAATGCAAACAGTAAAAAAATAATCCGATGCCTTAAGTCTTACAGAAATTATATGAATCAGTTACATGTAGAAGCATTTACACATCTACTTCCTTAGCAACAGGAAATTCTAATTTTAAAAAGGGGAAAAACAAAGAAATATTAACAATTGAGTTTTGTTAAAATTAGTTTTATTTGTTTAACAACAAAACATATGTATATACAGGTCTGAGTTATAGAAAGTGTCACGTGACCAACGTCTTTTGGCAGCATGCCTTGTTGGGGGTGATCAATTAAAAAAATTGGAAAAGGGTGTGATCAATGAATAAGTTACTTCTCTCGCCTTTTGTTGGGAAGTGATCACTAAAAATGTCTGAATTTTCAAACAAGCGGACACAAACTAAGGGATCAATTTAGCATAAACCTACTTTGCAAACTGAACCTCCCTCTAAAAAAGTATTAGGTGGGGGGTTCTAGACATAATAAGGAGTGAATGTATAAATTTCCATCACACGGCCTGTACGCATGATACATAGGCAGCCAGACCAACTTGAAAACTGATTGAAACCTATGTTGACAGTGTCATATACATCCATACACACACACACGAGTGCTGTTTATAAAGAAACAAAAAATCTTTTAAAACAGTGCACCAATGAGACCTTTTGTATAAAAAACTGCATCACAATATGTTGGTTAGTATTAGAGCTACACATGCCAGAATGAATGTGTGTGTGTGTAGTGTGTTTGGCGTCTTTCGACAGACGATGATCACATTAAGAAACTGCATTCTGTGATCTGTGGAAATCTTAGGACTTTTAGATTCTTACCTCCCCGAAAACTCTACGTCCAGTCAGGCGACAAATACTAATCAATGTGGGTGGTGCAGTTTTTTTTATACAAACGGTCAAAATCACTAAATATGATAAATTTTCTTTAATATCTAAGACGTGTCACTTTAGCTCAGTTAGTAAGACACCAGCCTAGCAATCACTAGGTCCTGAGTTCAAATCACAGTAGGGTAACAGGGATTTTATATTTCGGTTTACACCCCAAATTTTGGTGAGGATTGTTCTTGTTAT
>VCCN01003932.1:1815680-1827790 GCA_006491835.1 Architeuthis dux
AAAATAAAGTTATTTGAAATTATTCTTTGTTGCAACAAAAAATGGAAGGGGGAGAATACTAGTATTCTTATTGACAAAAGTGGGGAATGACTCAAAAAGGTTGGGAACCACTGATCTACATGAAACACATTAAAAACAATTTTGCATAATTAATACCAAACATTAAGCACTTTGCATATAAATATTATTAGTTACACAGGGTCAAATTTTCAAAAATATCCACAGCAAGACCTGTCCAGAAAGTATCCAGCCATTTAATATTAATGAATTGCCACATTCTCCTTAATCTCGTCCACAGTATGAAATCTCTTCCCTTTTAACAGTAAAAAGCCAGAAGTTACAGGAAGCCTATCTAGATTGTAATGGGGCCGACCAACCTGGGCGGTTTGCAATGTTTTGCCAAAAGATCCTGCAAGAGACGTGAAGAATGGGCAACCCCAGTCATTGTGAATGCTACGGTCACACAGTACACAAGCTCACTCAATGGTGTCTCACTGCTGTCTGACTAACCCCCCTCCGGGAGGTTTCTCGTCACGCATGCGCAGTAAGGTCCCCTCTGATTGGTTGTCCAATTACTTGATGCAACCAGTGCCAAGATATTCAAAATGACTGGACACTTTCCAGGCAGACCTCAATGGGGTCTCACTGCTGACTGACTAACCCCACGGGAGAGTTTCTGGTCATGCATGTGCAGTAAGGTCCCCTCTTGTTGTTTGTCCGGTTACACCAAGGTCATGCAACCAGTTCTCAAGATATTCAAAAAAACCAAGTGGGCACAAACTTGTGACCAATTTAGCATGAACTTACATTGTAAATTGAACCTCTACTAAAAACCTATTTAGGGTGGGGAATTTTCAAAAAACAAACATCTTCCCTACTCATTGAGGGGTGTGAGTGTGCATAAATAGATACATATAACTGTGAGAACACATGAATAACCTAAACCCAGCAATAAACCAGTGTTGTGGGTTGCGGTGATTAAAAATGGAATTTTATGACAAATAAGACTTTTCAAGAATTAATAGAAGAAAGAGGAAGATATCGAGGGCTGACAACCAGAAGTGCTTATGTCTTTTGTGCAAAAATGGGCCAAGTCCGTCAAACATTTTATTGTCTCTTGTCTGCCCAAAGTGTTGATGTTTATATCCTATTTGAAGGGGCCCCACTTTAAGATCATTATAAAATGTGCGTATGTCCATTACTCAAATGACTGTTACCAACCAGAATTGACTATGTTCCATTTAAACAGTACTTAAACATTTTTGAACATAACCACTTCTGGTTGTCAGCCCTCTATATATATTTTTCTGAATTCCATTTTTATCAGGTACTTTTGACTGATAAACAATAAGTAAATTTTCTATAGTTTTGAGAAGGGTTGTTAATATTCAAATAGTTCTTCAGATGATTGAACTCCTTGTTATTTGTGTTGTAAACAACGTTTCGGCTGATCCATGTGCTGTAAGGATTATCCCCTTTAAACATAACTTCTGTTTAACCCATCACACTCAGATTTTACACTTGAAGAAGGCTCAAGAATGGATCAGCTGAAATGTGTTTACAACACAAATAACAAGGAGTTCAATCGTCTGAAAAACCATTTGAAAAGTAAATTGTTTAAAAAAAGAGAGAAAATTATAGGAGGCTTAATAAAAAAAATACTTACCCTACCATACAACTTATTCAATTTAGTTGCATTCAGAATGTTGGCTGGGAAGCCAATCATATCAACAATCGCATTGGCCTGAAAAGAAATGTCAAAGCATCAATAAATAACCATTAGTTTTCAGACTTCACCTCACCGAGTCGAGCGGACTCGGACTTCCGACTATATTCCTGCTTCCAACTTCAGGAATTTATGTCATTGAGGTTTATTCCTCTAGCTATCATTGTTGGTCTGATTCCTACCCTTGGACCTGCCTGCCATGGTTGATTCCACTCTACCGTAACAGAGTGATGATATGGAGTTATTTCTTTATTTTTTATTTTTTCCAGCCAGAGAGCCAGATAGACCAACTTGAAAACTGAAGAAACCCATGTTGATAGTTTTGAAGACAGTTTTTGTTGACGGTTTCTAAAATTATTTTGACATGAGTGGACAGATGTAATTTTTTTTTTAAAGCGGACAAATATATTTAAAAGGTAAATTTATGATAAATGCATAAAGGGAATATACACCAAACAACCAGTAACTTGAATTCATAAAAAAAAACTTTCTATATTCTTCTATACACACACACGTACACCGAATGTATTCTATAATTCAATGAGAGAGAAAGAGGCATAATACAAGCTATCATTTCTGACATTTTTAGCTCCTACCAGTTCTTATATACGACCGAGTGCCAGGTCTCATTTTGAGCTTAAGTCTTGTGTTTGTGAGAGGTGCATCGTGAGAGCCATTTTCAAGAAGCAACAGGTCGGGAGCCATATTATAAGTGAAGATGCATGTCATCCATTGAGTGACGGATAGTGAACTGAGTTACAGTTGAAGTAACCAGAAGTTGTTTTATTACCTTGTGCAACCAGAGACAACAAGGACACAAATACAAAAATCGACCAATCAGGATCACACCAATATAGCATAGTATAACGACATGTAACAAATTGTTCTTAAAAAAATGCTGAAGGAGAGAAAAACGCAATTTGTTTTCATTAAATCCAATTGGTTTCAAGTTTAAAAGGGAAGTATTCAGTCTTCATTCGTTGCTAATTAATTCAAAGAGTAGAGATATATGGTTTCCGTTTCATTTGTAAGCCTCGTTTTAGTTGTTGTGATTTATTCATTTGGGGAAAGAAAAACATTGGAATGTATAAAATACTTGCTAAGGAATATAATGGTGCAAAGTTATAATAGAAATTGTTTTTTTCTATAGACATTTGAAGTTCTTACAGGGTGGAGTTGCTAGCCCTACATCAAATAGACAGGGCTAAAGGGCTCCGACTGCCCTGCTATTTACCAATAGCTAGGGGCAGAAGTTAGGATTCATGCCTTTTCCAAGAGTATTAGGGCAAAATGAACAAATGCAGCCTCGGAGAAAACTCAAACATGGTTCTCCGATTCAGTTTCCTCTGCCAGTAACCTTCACACAACTTTACATCTCAATTTTCAAAAGCCATGTAGGAGTGTACCTGTGCACTGAATTATGTTGTAGCGGCTCAGAGTTTGTGATAGCTTACCAATGATAAGTGAGAAAGTGTCCCTTGAAGGAATCGTTCTGGTGCTGCAACATTGACGTGGCGTTGTGCTCATTACATCGAAACTGT
Source organism: Architeuthis dux (assembly GCA_006491835.1). Taxonomy (NCBI): domain Eukaryota; kingdom Metazoa; phylum Mollusca; class Cephalopoda; order Oegopsida; family Architeuthidae; genus Architeuthis; species Architeuthis dux. The sequence continues at coordinate 1,818,948 of VCCN01003932.1, forward strand.
GTCAGTGTTTTTCCCCTCCACCTTGGAAACTACATTATTTTTATAGGATTTTGCAGTTTTAAAAGATATACAAATTGTATTGTAATTCAAATAAAAAGTGATTAAGTGTACATTTTTCTAACAGCAACAACAAGGGAGATAATCAAGTAAGATTAAAATTGAAAGCTTTACCTTGTCAATTGCAGCTCTTCGTGTTTCATCGTCCATCCAAGACAAGTATGGAAGGTTCTTTTTAAAAGCCGTCTTAATTTCATTCACCATTAATTCAGCCTAAAATAAAGGAAGCACATCATATAAACAAGTTCAATTTGATTTACCAGATGGTTCCGAGAGAAAAAAAGAGAAGAAAATATTTTGATAAAGACAAATTGTTGTGGTACTTTTAGCAAATAAATAGGAATAAAGTCTAAACTTACCACCAGCTGCAAAAACCAAAAAAGGGTTCATTCCTCGTAATATTTTAATCAGTAAATTTTCTTACAAATAAAGAAGAACCTGAAACCTAAATTTCCACTTGAGTAAGATCAGAGAAAGTTCTCATGAAAAGGAAAAGAGCTGATAGTTTTGTGCACTGACTCAGATTAAAGTGTATCATCTGTACTTAACTGTCCATGAAAATAGCATAAAATATTCCAATCCAACTTGAACACTTTAAATGCCCTAAGATAACAGAATTGAAGATTTGGTAACAATATTAATCCTTTAAAGTTTAGACACTAGTAGATAAACAAATATTATTGTTATGTAAGGTAGAGGTAATTTGCCAATGTGGAAATGAAAGATTGAGAAAAGCATGTTACATCTCAAACATATTTATTATCATTAAGATAAGCCATGATGCATTTCGCCAATTTTCATTCTGCATCTTCAGAAGCTCTTTTGCAGTGCAGTCAGATTCCTCACATGTTTGTGTGAGTTTTCTGCACTGCAAAGGAGCTTCTGAAGACAAATTGTTAAATTACCTCTACTATTCTGTTGGATTACCTTACATCCACATAAACCTAATTTTGTAAATTAATCTCTAGCTATATGATAAACTTTTGGTTATATTTGCTAAGATGATGAGGGCAACCGGAACATGTTATAAATCCAGCAAAAGAGATTAAAAAAAACCAAAAGCCACACATTTTGTGGCACTGTTATGGGTATTTATTCACCACCCCATGAGGGCAAAATGTGACACGGGGACCCACATGCATATGCGTGGAGATGGACAAAAATGGTTCAGCCTTGCCACTGTCATCAGGGAATGCCCTGACCCTACCCCTCTAAGTGCAATATGGAGGTGCAGCCTGCTAGAGCATGTCCCTTTAAACTAGACATAATCTTTATACCCACCTCCCCCACCACAAATGACATGGGGTTGCGAATATTGGAAATAGAGAGGACAATGTCACAAATAAAATGGGGTTTGACTAATTCATTATGAAGAGATATCATTAATGACATCTAGATGTAGACTAAACTCTCAGTAATCAAATCCAGATTTTTAGATGCATCCACACGTCTCTATGAGACACTTTTCAGTCGGTCCCTAAAATATTTTCTCAGCTGTATCATGTTGGATTGATATGAAACTTGGTCCAGACATTCAGGTGAACCATCCTCATCTTGCTACTACTACCACAACTAATAATGCAAAATATCAATTTTCTCAACTGTATCATGTTGGATTTATATGAAACTTGGGCCAGGGTGAACTATCCTCATTCTTGCCCTTCCCTCTGCTACTAATATCATGGATGGTGGATGCATCATTGAACTTATGGTTCTTGTTTCTTTAAATCTCTAAAGTATGACCCAGAAAGCTTTGGCAAAGCCCAGGCGGGTGTGTGTGTGTGTGGGGGGGGGCATGGGTTGAATAGATTGTAACCTGAAGCAAATGATAACATTGCTGTCTTTCAACACATTGCCTATCAGCTGATTCGTGACACAAATAAAAAAAGAAATCTGCCTCATTCTCATGTGCCGATTTGTGAACCCAAATGCAGAGATAATTAACAAATTTATCAAATCCAGAGGAAACTGTTTATTATAATCACATATGATGTTGTCTAATGGTTTTGCCAATGTGCTTAAAGCGTAAAGTATACAACGATTGCATAATACCAGCCATGACATACGGATGCGAAACATGGAAATTAACAAAACGAACTGAAAACCAACTCAGAATAGCACAGAGAGCCATGGAAAGAGCAATGCTAGGGATAACGCTAAGAGATAGAAAAAGATCAACATGGATCAGAGAGAAAACTAGAGTGAAGGATATTATACAAATAATTAAGCAGCAAAAATGGAGATGAGCTGGTCACCTAGCAAGAAGAAATGACAATAGATGGGGGGGGGAGACTAACAGATTGATGCCCATGGGACAGTAAACGCAGTAGGAAATGACCAGACACAAGATAGAGGGACGAGATAGAAAAGTTTGCCAGTAAGACTTGGCAGAGGTTAGCACAAGATAGGTTGTCATGGAAGGAGGTGGGAAAGGCCTTTGTCCAGCAGTGGACTTATAATGGCTGATGCTGATGATGAATGGTTATTGTTATCAGAATCAATCGTTCCAAACATTATCTAAAATGAATTAAAAATTCATTTCAATTTCATATTAAGTTTTTATAATGTACAGTTGTTTATAATGAATCTAATATCATAAAAATGAATTTATAACAATGAATATTAATTTATAACAATGAATGTAAATTGCTCAAATTTGTATATCCTTTGCTTAATGTTATCATCCGGTTATTGTTATCTAGAAGACTCTCACAAAGTGATCACACTAAGTGGCTTCCTCTGTATATGCAATATTACAAGAAAAACTTTCAAAGGGACTTCATACAGAAAATATACATATGTTGAAAGTAAGGAAAAGATATGTTATGAATATAAATGTTTTAATTGCAGTTAATATTATGACTGGAATGGCTGCATTTCATAATTTTAAGCCAGTTAAAGAATAGAATCACAGAGAACAAAAAACTCATTTGTAAAGATAAGTATAGCAACCATCTTCAGTTATTTGCAGGAAGCCTTCATGGTTGTTAATATCAAAATTTACCACTTACACTCCGAGTCATGATTTTCTTTAAAAATTATTTAGGATTTATTTAACTAATATTTAACTGAAAAGTCTTTGAGCGGTACAGAATTTGAAAACCCTGTAATTAGCAGATACATATTAAACAGAATTTTTGGGTGGGCATTCATATTTCAAGAGATTTGAAATCGCGTCACAACATTGTCTTCGATCATGACGCCTTCGATTGCTGTTCTAAACCAAGCACGTATCTTCATCAAAAGTTTTTTAGGAACTATTCTGTTTAATGTGTTATGACATCTGGAAAACAGGAGTCGGCTGGTGCTATTTTTAGAAGCACTTCTTGCTTGTCTAGTCAACCTCAGCGTCCCGAGTTTGCCACGCTTTTAGGCAATACTCATCAGTCAGAATCAACTTGTCAATGAAGCTAGTCACACCTATTTCGGCATCTCCTAAATCATGCATATATAAATATTACTGAATCTTCTAAATGCTAACACTATATTCTATTTTTCCTCCCTATCTTCTCAATTACTAACCAGTACTAAAATCCATTAACTAAAGCAAATACTTAAGAAACAGACAACTAAAGAACTTGACTGATCACATTGTATTTCTACATAGTTTTCTTTCATATAAATTGTTTGACTTTGTGACTTCCTTCGAAGCCCAAATCATCACAATATGTATCATAAATATGATATATTATAAATACATATAAATATTCTACACTGATGGAAAATAAAATTGCAATACCATGAAGAACGATGCCGATTTTGATCTGGGTACAATATGTGTATGCCAGGAGATAGCAGATATTCTGATAAAATTTGTAAAGTGTTCGACCATCTTGTGACATGGTAACACATTTACCCACTTGCCTTTAAAGTACTTTATTCTTAAAGTTCATGCCTGTATGAATGATCAAGGAGGATATACAGTGTATTGCTGATACACCACTTATTTTTGGAACCTGTGCACATATTGATCTGTATATGAGATCATTTACTGTAATCCAGCTATATTACGTGTATATTTAATCTTGATTAGATTTAAACACATATTCAGGATGTTGCAACTTTATTGTCCGTCAGTGTATTTAACATGTATATGCTAATTAAAGGGATTTTAATATTTAACTGTTTTAAGTTAGATCCTTCTAAGAAATTAGCATTAATAAAACCCATTTCAACGCACTTTCTGCAACATAATCTAATTCTAAAATCAGATTAATTTTTTTCACAGAATTTAAGCATAAAAAAAGAAACCAAGTATAAAAGAAAGAAAATCTTGAAAAACTTTTACATTTAGCACTCATCATCATCAAGGTTTTAACGTCTGCCATTGGACATAGACCTTCCTTAAGATTCACCAGATTTCTGTCACGGATGTTGCAGTGCCAATATCTCCTGAATCTGTCTAAATCTATTCTACGTGTGCAGCTTGATATATTAGGTTTGCTTCAGATTTGCTGCAGGTGTGCAAGGTGGACATTATCACCTGCGGTGCGGTAACGCCCATATCAGTCTTGCATTCAGCAGGATTTATGTGCCTGAAAACATCTCAGTGTAAAGTCAGACTTCCACCAGCCAACCTGGAGAATCAACACATTTACCCTGAAGTATTCAAGTCATCATCACCATCAGCCTTTTAGTGTCCGTCATTGGACATAGCCCTTCCCCAAGATTTGCTAGACCTCTATCATTGGTGTTGCGGAGACAATACTTTCTGAACTAGTTCGTCACACCATCTTATTTTTTTCTGGATGCATATGAGTCCTAAAGTCCAGCAGTTGTCTGCCATTCTTGTAACATGACCAGCCCATTGCCATTTGAGTTTTGTTATGGATTCTATGATATCTCTGACCCCTGTTTTTTCTCTAATATACTGTGCAGTCTTGAGATCCCTCCATGTGATGCCAATCTTTTGGTTAGGCTCCAAATTTCAGCTCCATGGGTGACTATCGGGAGGACGCATTGGTTATAGACCCTTCTTTTGTGAACTAATGGGATTTTTTTGTTCCTGCATGTTCAGTTTGCTCTACTGAAAGCTTTCCAGCCTAGGGGGATTCCTCATTTGATTTCTTCTTCTTTTGAGGGTTTCATGGGAATTTGTTGTCCCAGTCGGGCAAAATGTTTGTCCTGCCACTTACAGTTGTGTTTAAAGTTCAGTCATACATGAACAGACACACAAGTTACAGGCTTTCAAAATTACTAAGTGCACAAAATCTTGGTGCCCTTGAAAAAGAATGCAGAGAGTTAAAAGTTACACACTTGTGGTACACAAATCTGACATTCTAGCAAAAACCAGGTCACAGGTAATGTTTTTGTTTTTAAAATTTTCCCCAAAATTTCTCTGCTAGGAGAGAACAGAGAATTATTTTTGTAGAGTGTAAATCAAATATCCCTTAATACTGTAAATGCAGGACATAAGACAGAATGGTTTACAAGAGTATTAGGAGGATTACTGTTCTCTGCATCTCACCCAAGCCCCATAACCATCCATATTGAGCTTTGGTAGTTGGCTGCCTCGTCGTAATACCAGCGCATTGGACGCAGTGGAATATTTGCATAGTTTTGTTTTTTCTTAATTAACTGCCCATCCAGGGGTGGATCCAGGATTTTGAGTGGGGTGGGGGGGAGAGGGAGAAGTTCCAAATTTTTATTTTTTAACTTTTTTTTTTACTTTATAATATATATAAAAAATTGTTTTTAAAGTTAATTTATGGTTATTTGGATTTTTATTTATAAAATTTCTTTATGTCGAAATTTTTTTTAAAATTCTGCTTTGCCCGAGGAGAACAGGGTTTCGGACACTCTGGACCAGCCCCGATCCACGCCTGTCTCGGCTCAAGCCCCTGGCTCAAGCAAAGTCTGCAATTAACGTCAGTGCTGATGACATAAGAACATCCTGGCAACTGCAACAGTAGAATTGTCATTAAATGCAGGCATCAATATGCATCACCATAACAAAAAGAGATCTGAGTCTACAGCTGCGTGCAAATCTGCTGCTGATATTAATGTAATGAAATTTATCTGATGCACAGACAATGTTTACCAGCAGCGATGGCTTGTCTATTGTCACTTTGGTTCCAACAGAAAAGAATTCAGTTGGGTTAAAAGCACAGAGGAAAATGGCACGGAAAAAAGACAACAAAAACTAGAAGGCAATCTGGATTTCATTTTTATCAGAATAAAAAAAAATATTTAGAAAAATCTTTTATTATTAACTAATAAAAAAATTTTCTAAATAAGTTCAGATATATTTCAATTTCTATGAGGTTTTTTTTTTTCAGAAAGAAACTACTGATATCAAGTGGAAGAGTCCATTGTTTCAAATTGTGGGTAGGAGATATTTTTATCAACAAAAGTTTTACCTTTAAGTGGAAGAGTCCATGGTTACAGACAGAGGAACAAACGGAGGAAAAAAAAAAAAAAAAAAAAAAAAAAAAAAAAAAAAAAAAAAAAAAAATCACTGTTTATTATATAGATCAGTGGTTTCCAACCAGAGGGGGAATTCCCTCCAAGGGAGAAATTTGGGTAGTCCAAGGGGGGAATAAGGCTATTAGGTAAAAATAAAAGCCCAGACTAGAGATAGGATTTTCTGCATTTGTACCTATCAAGTCGAAGGCTCAAAATAAGCTCCAAGTTGAGAATGATTTAAGATGTGCTCTCTCACTAATAGACCCACAAATCGAAGAACTGGAAGCAAAAAAACAAGAACAGAGATCACATTGATGCTTATATCAGTTACGATAGCAGAATTCTTATTTTTCTTGTAATAAATTGGAATTTCAAATGATGTGTTCCTAATTATTTTCGCTTGCTTTCTTTGAGTAACAAATACACAGCAGCAGCAGATGTACAATTATAAAATTAAACTAATTCTTAGTAGGAAGCTGTCTAATTATACCTAAAATAAAGTTATAATTTGAAATTATTCTTTGTTGCAACTTTATAAATGGATGGGGGGTGGGTGTACTAGTAATCTTATTGATAAAAGTGGGGAATGACTCGAAAAGGTTGGGAACCACTGATATAGATATATGTTAATGTTAGATTGTGGTTTTAAAAAATTTCATTAATAACAGTTGGATAATTTCACTTTTGACACTTTTTAATAAATAATTTTTCTTTTCTTTTAGTCTGAGAATCAAAGAAAGTGAATGTCATATTCAAAACTCTAAGAAAACAACAGTTTTTAAAGGACATATTCAAAATGTCATTATTTGTTTATTTATTTGGACTATAACATCTGACCATCAACAAAAAATGGATGTCATTTTCAAAGCTCTAAAAAAAAAACAAAAAAAACGTTTTTTAATGGATGTATTCAAAAAGCTTATATGCAGTGAAGAAGTCTAGGACTGTACCGAGTATGTTCTACGTTGTCGAGAAAGTCAAGACAGGGCAAGGCCCATTACACTTACAACGACAGACCTCGAGGATGTCCAACAATGGAATTTAAAGGCTGATTATGATGATGACGACAACGATCACCCATGCCAACACATCATGCGCCAGCATGTCAGGGTAAGGCCTGTCACTCCCCATGTCATATAATTGCAACACCAGACCTTGGGGGAAGGCCCTTGTTCAATAACAGACTTTAAAGGCTGATTATGGTGATTATGAATAAGTGACCTTTTCCTAAATGGCTTCTCTTCATGAAAATATGTTATTCCATACCATCAAAATTAAGTCATTCACCACATAAAGCTAATTTACAACAAAGCCTTTTTAAATACTTTTAGATGCCAACAGATTTTTATGCAATAGAATTATGAATCACTGCCACCCATATATGCTGTGTTGGGGGTGATGAATTAAAAAAAGATGGAAAATGGGGGTGATCAATGAATAAGTTACTTCTCTCACCATTTGTTGGGCTGTGATCACTAAAAAAGGTCTAAATTTTGAGAAAAAAAACAAGTGGGCACAAACTAAGGGATCAATTTAGCATAAACTTACATTGCAAATTGAACCCCCAATAAAACCTATTCGGGGAATTTTCAAAAATCAAAAAGAAGTATTTTTCCTACTCATTTCAAGTTTCTATGAACAGTTAGGGCTGGGCAAAGTCTGGATACATAGATACATATAAATGTGAGAACGCATGAATAATCTAAACCCAGCAATAAACCAGTGTTGTGGGTAGCTGTGATTAATAACCGTATACATTAAAATTAAAGCTAACAGCAACAAAATCATGGGTTAAAATATTACAGAGATGTTTTGATGATGAAAGTGATACACAGGGGGGTCAGTGGCATTGCCTGTAGTTTATTTTTAAAATTGCCAGAATCAGAAACATCAATACAAAGATTTGATGCTTGTGAAAAAGATTTTTTTTATTGCATTTAGCATGCTTTAAGTTCAGTATCACACAATGTCAGCAATCTTACAACAAATAAAACGCGAAAGTAGCTCTAAGTTTCGACTTTCCATATTTCAGATTATTTGTAATGAAATACACTGGAGTCGTGTATTCGTTTGCTGAGAGGAAAGAGGATAGAGAAGAATCACGAATTGGGGGGGGGGGGGATAGTATTATTAGTGGTGACAGTTTCCGAACCAGGATTTGGGTCAACGTTTGACCTGGTCATACAGAAGTCAGAACAAAGAAAATGCATTCAACCAATCAGCGCCGCCAAGACTTTTTAGTGCACAATCATTTTAAATCGTCCGGCAATTAGTCGGTTGGGCAGAGAACAGCAAGGGGTCAACAAGCTAAGAGCTTCACTCCTACCCGTCAGGGGGCAGGGGAAGAGAGTGGGAGGAAGAAAACCAGTACGCCTTGATTT
>VCCN01003932.1:1829528-1844467 GCA_006491835.1 Architeuthis dux
GTTAAAACTAAATGCTTCTAATGCCATCTTACAACAGAAACATGTTACTCAATAATATATTCATAATCAAACTTTTATCATTTCCCACAAGTTGTATATAAAAGTAAAGCATGTTAGAAACCATCAACCAAAACTGTCAACATAGATTTCTTCAGTTTTCAAGTGGGGCTGGCTGGCTGTATCACGCGTACAGGCCATACCAATGGAGCTAGAGGGCTGAAAATTTCAACGTTTACTCCTTATGTCTAGAAAAAACATTTTTTTGTTATTTTTTAAAATGGGGTTAAATTTACAATGTAAGTTTATGTTAAATTGATCCCTAAATTTGTGTCCACTTGTTTTTAAAAAAAAGAATCCAGACATTGTAGTGATCTCTCCCGAACAAAAGGAAAGAAGTAACTTATTCATTGATCAACCCTTTTTTTCCAATTTTTTTAATTGATCACCCCCAATACAGTATTAATTGTTATTATCATTGCAAATATTATAAAAGAAGTGAATTAATGGCGTACAGTATATAAACATAATCAGTTAACCTATGAATCAGACTTTGTTCATTATCATCATCAGCCGTTATAAGTTCACTGCTGGACAAAGACCTTTCCCATCTCCTTCCATGACGACCTATCTTGTGCTAACCACTGCCAAGTCTTACCGGCAAACTTTTCTATCTCGTCCCTCCATCTTGTGTCTGGTCTTTTCCTACTTTGTTTACTGTCCCATGGGCACCAATCAGTTAGTCTTTTACCCCATCTATTATCATCTCTTCTTGCTAGGTAGCCAGCCCATCTCCATTTTTGCTGCTAAATTATTTGTATAATATCTTTCACTCTGGTCTTCTCTCTGATCCATGTTGATCTTTTTCTATCTTTTAATGTTATCCCTTGCATTGCTCTTCCCATGGCTCTCTGTGCTATTCGGAGTTGGTTTTCAGCTCGTTTGGTTAATTTCCATGTTTCGCATTCATAAGTCATGGCTGGTATTATACAACCATTGTATACTTTACACTTTAAGCACATTGATAAGGTGCTCTTCTTACCTGTCCTAGGTAGTTCTATTCATCAACCTCTTCTAGAATCTCGCCTATCTTTATGACCTTTTTGGGGACTTTATCGTTGAACATTACTTTTGTCTTTGTTCTATTCATCTTTAAGCCTACTTTTTTACTTTCCTTATTTAGATCGGTTAGCATGTTTTGAAATTCGTCAGATGCTTTGGACGTCATAAAAATGTCATCGGCAAATCTTAAGTTGCTTAAGTATTCTCCATTTATGTTTATTCCCATTCCCTCCCAGTCAGTTTTCCGAAAGATGCTTTCAAGGCTCGCTGTAAATAGTTTAGGTGATATTGTATCACCTTGTCTTACTCCTTTTGCTATCTTTATCTTGTTCGTATCTTTATGTAGTCTAATTATTGCTGTGCCAGTTTTGTATATGTCTTGGATAATTTGTATGAATCTCACCTATCTTTATGACCGTACCTATTTAAATGATTCATTTTCATAAAGTTTGACAGTTCAGCTAATAAAACTTCTTCCCAGCAATCATCAACGGCAGGTCAGGCAAGTACAAACCCAATTTCCTCTTAAATACAAATGGGATTTCTCTTAAATTTACTCAGCAAAGAACACTTTTTAAAAAAAAATGTTCTGTTTCTTTACGAGACAATGTAATTGTTCTTGCACATACAAGCCTTAAACCAATTGCACACTGGGACGTGTCATAGGTTTCCTTCCCAAATGTGCAATTGGTTTAAGGCATGGACAAGTAAGAACAATTAAATTGTCTTCAGTAAAAACAGAACATATAAAGAAATGTCTTTGTGGACTAAAACCTCACCTCATTCACTGAATGCTAACGCCAGGTCACCTTGACAATAAAAGTTGAGTAAATCTACAAGAGACATTGCCTAGAGTGCTTAGATCAGCAATGCTCGAGAAGGGCCAATCGTCCCTCAAACAAGGGCCCTTGTAGCTGCATAATTATAAAAGGTATCCTAAATTTATTCATCTTTTTCTCTTCATAAAATACTGTATGTTACACAGACAATTGTGGTAATAACAATAATAATAATAAAAAGGTTAGGCAGTCGTGTGATAATTCTCATATTCTCACTCATCTTATAGCTGGCAGTGGAGATTGTTGGTTCTACACTACGGAATTCAAGAGAGAATTTAAAACCATCCTCAAAACAGTGTTCTCAGTATGGATACATAAATAATATTTTGATATTACTGGTACTTTTATGGAACACATTAAACTACTTTTTTTTCAATGAGGCAATAAATAAATGTGTTGTTCATTAAAAACCCAAATGGCAGTTTTAAATTCACTCCTGAATTCCATAGTGTAAAACGGACAATCTCCACTGCCAGCCATAAGATGAGTCAGATTATCACACGATTGCCTAGCCTTTTTTTTTATTATTGTTATTATTACCACAGTCGCCCGTGTAACATACAGTATTTTATGAATGGAAAAAGATGAATAAATTTAGGATACTTTTTATAATTATGTGGCTACTAGCACATGCCACCGACTTTTTGACAACAAGACAACACGTGTAAAAGCACAGGAAATTTGTAAAATATTAATTTTATTGTAATATTTTTGTGGCGACAGAGAAGGAAGATAGAATATTTCAAATTTACAAATCATTTATGTAAACTATATAAAGCCTGATATATCTATGTTTGAAAACTTGCCTGTTGGTGCGTAAGCATTTGTACTAGAATGTAATTTAGCCCAAATCTATCCTTAAATAATACATTTTTAATGCCTGGCTCACTGTGCAATGAGATGAAAAGGGTTGAAAATTACGGGCTTAGATCACGGGTGTCATTTACTCTTATGGGCCAAATATAGTGTTATGATATACTGCTGCAAGAGGTCATTTCCAGGCTAACACCTGGGCAGAAGTGGAAGTGGCCCCGGTGACCTCAGGAAAGATGCATATGCGTGGGTGTCTGAAAACAGGATGTTGAACACAACAAGTGTGGGCGATCGAAGCCCATAAGAACAAAGCTCAGAGTTGAGAGCAGAGACAGACAGCAGCTAGACCTGGAAGGCACAAGACCATTGTCCCTATTGGGGACAGGCTGTTGGCTCCCGTTACCTCTCTCCCACTCTTCACTCTCTGCTACTACACAATGTATTCTTATGAAAAAAAAATATATCCTCATATTTTTATAAACAAGTTTTGAGTCTTCCTTTTTCTCAAGTTCACGATTTTCCTCCCACAAATAAGCAACCCAACGACGAGACATCTCATGTCAGCAGAACATGTAAAAGAGGTTATACAACAAAGGTGCAAGTATACAGTATGTGGGCCATATAACATAACTATGAGCAATTTGTCATCACATATTAGTTGTTTAATATAAAATAAGAAATGTAGATTTATTTTACTCTCTTGCTCGTGTGAAGCTCTTAAAAACAAACAAACGTGCGGCACGCGGGTCACACATTTGGCACCCCTGGCTTAGATCTTCTGTGGTGTACTTCCCTCTTTACCCCCTCACCTTGTTAATCACCACTACCAAAGGCTTATTTCACCGCTACCAGGTTTAGGTTATTCATGTGTTCTCACATTTATATGTATTTATGTATCCAGACTTCACCCAGCTCTAACCGTTCACAGTAGAAACTTGGAATTTTGTACACACACCCACCTCAATGAGTATGGAAAATCCTTTGCTTGTTTTTGTTTTTTTTTAAATTCCCCACCTAAATAAGGTTTTAGTGGGTGGGGGTGGTGGTTCAAATTTCAATGTAAGCTTATGCTAAATTGGTCACTAGTTTGTGCCCACTTGTTTTTAACATTTTAATTGATCACCTCCCAACACAGCATACTTGGGTGGTGGTGATTCATAATTTCCCTTGGAATGCTAGTTGTCCTTGTTTGCTTACTCTATACTTCTTAGCCATTTCGTTCTCCTGTCTGAAAGTGTTTCATTCTGGTAATTCTCTTACAATGGACCTGTGCGTCACAGGAAGGCGCAGGCGCAGGTGCAGAGTGGCCAAGCGGTAATCAGCACGGAAAAACGTAATGAGTAAATCAAGTTAGAGTTCACTGCTTACATTGACTTTGCACTAATGCCCTTTTGGAAAGGTGTGAATCCAATACTCCCTTGAGCTATGGGTATATAGCAGGGAAGTTGGAGCTCCCTAGCCCTGCAAGGCAGTCCATCTGGGGATGGCAATTCCACCCTGTAGAACCTACTTTTTACTGAAACCACAATGCGGCCATATGCTCCACAAGGAGTCTACACTAATAAATAGAAGGAAAAAAGGTGTCACATGTTTCGGCCATGATGTTCACTTTTTCAAATCTGTGGTTTTCAAGGGGGAGGGGAAAAATACTGACACAGTTTCGATGCAATGAGTCCAATGGCACGTCAATGTTGCAACATCGGAATGATTGCTTCACGGGACACTTCCTCACATATCACCAGTAAGCTATCACCAACTATGAGCTGCTACAACATAATCCACAGTATAAGTCCCAAACGCAATTCCAATGGGGCTTTAGATGGTGAGCCAAAAATCAAAACTGCTGAGCCGTCGCCGTCTGTCCTTTTATCACCAGAAACTCGCCACATCCAGGTTGCTAGCGCTCAATAAACGGGTCCTCGAATATCTACTTTGTCTATATATGTTGGCAACCCGTTCACTTGGCTTTTGCTTCCCGGACCCCCAACAGAACAAACAGCAGACCATTTTCTCTGGCCGAGTCCATTTCCACTTTCTATTTGTATCTTAATCTTAAAACATGGCTCGGTCACTCTTGATTCTGAAGATGTTGGTTTTAATGTTGTACCTGTGGTCATCAGTCTTTAATTTTTGTAATCCTGGATATTAGAAGATACTGGTTTTATCAATGTGCTGTGATAATCTGTTTTGTATGAACCAAATAGGTTAAGATGAAAAAATGCTGAAAACTCCTCTGTAAAAGTGAAATTGTCCTTTTATTCTTTGGTAGTAGGAAGATATGATGACAAACAGCTAAAATTATTATTATTTATTATTATTGGATGAAGTATTGTAACACACCATCTTTCGTGGCCGATTGGTAAAAGCAGCTAGTCACCCTCTGGCAATGAGGATGTGGGTTCAATTCTCACCGAAGGCTTACTCTTTATTTCATAGAAACAGTGGCCCGAATTAATAAGTTGTATAAAAACAACTAAAATTAGGATGACAGTTTAAAACTAGTCAAATTTAATAAAGGCAGTGAGCTACAATATTATTTTTGAAAGTTTACAATCAACTTCACTCTTTATGCCATACTCATTAGGCTTTTACAGAGAAAGCTGCTTATTGTGATCATTTTAGGACATTGTCCTTTAGATAACAATAACCAGCTGATAACATTAAGCAAAGGATACGATAATTAGAGAAATTTACTCATTTATTCATTTTTATAAACAACTCTACAGTATAAAAAATTTAAATGAATTTTCAATTCATTTTAAATTAAGGGTTCTGGACTGACTGATTTTGATTACAATAACCATTTGATAATATTATCTCTGATTATAATAAAATGGAATAATACTATTAATTTGATGGGTATGTGAGGGTGGGTGGTGTTTAGGTTATCAAAGGTACTATTTTACATCAGCATGATTGATGGAGACAAAATCCCATTAGTTCTAAAAAGAAGGGTCTACAACCAATGAGTCCTCCCGATAGTCACCTATGGAGCTGAAACGTGGAACCTAACCAAACGATTGGCCCTCAAACTGAGAACCATGCAACGTGCACAGGAGAGGATCAAGAAGGGTGTATAACCAATGCCTCCTCCAAATAGTCACCTATGGAGCTGAAACGTGGAACCTAACCAAAAGATTGGCCCTCAAACTGAGAACGTGCACAGTTAAGAATCATGCTCAACATCACATGAAGAGATCACAAACGGAGGTCAAAGATATAAAAACCGTTAGAAAACTCAAATGGCAATGGGCTAGTCATGTTGCAAGAATGGCAGACAACTGCTGGACTTCACGATTCACAACATGGATCCCCAGAGATCATATGTGAAACTGTGGCCAGCAAAAAATAAGATGGCATGACAAACTAGTTAAAAAAATACTGGCTTTGCAATGCCTATGATAGAGAAATCTAGTGAATCTTGTGGAAGGTCCTATATCCAACGACGGACACTAAGAGGCTGATGATGATGACTGGAATACTTCAGGGTGAAATGTGTTGATTCTCCAAGTTGGCTGGTGAGATGTTTTCAGTCACATAAATCCTGCTGAATGCA
Source organism: Architeuthis dux (assembly GCA_006491835.1). Lineage (NCBI taxonomy): Eukaryota > Metazoa > Mollusca > Cephalopoda > Oegopsida > Architeuthidae > Architeuthis > Architeuthis dux. The sequence continues at coordinate 1,835,796 of VCCN01003932.1, forward strand.
AGACTGATTAGGGCGTTACCACACCGCAGGTGATAATGTCCACCTTGCACACCTGCAGCAAATCTGAAGCAAACCTAATCTATCAAGCTACACACGTGGAATAGATTGAGAACTGTGGTAATTAATCACACCCCACACTTCTCGGGTATCTGGCTTCCACTTTCCCTCCAAGAAGTTGAGATCAGACAGTAAGTTGATGGATGGGCCCTTAATGAATTCTATCCGGATCTAATCCCCACCCCACAAAACAAACATCCCGGCATTAGAAGATAATATTTTGTTTTTCTTGTAGTTTTTAGCTGGGAAAATATTCTGCTCCACAAATTGTATTTAATAAACTTATTCATTGCCTGCAAATGTTAGGGTGTTTTGACAATCCATGCTCTTCTCAAGGAAACAGCATCCAAATTTTGCAGACATTTATAAAAACTTTTTAACAGACGTAGATGGTCTGTATTTTAAAATACGGGACCATTTGTCAACATGTCACAATTTCTGAGAGGAGGGGTCTGCAGTTGTAAAACTGAATTTTATTCAAGTGTTCCAACTTTTGTTTGGACAATCAAATCTCTTCCCATTTTTTATGTTGTCAACACATTCTTCAGCCCTCGTCAAGTGTATAACTGAAGAATGGCTCAGCTGAAACGTTGAAGTGATTCAACTGACCAAACAAAATTCAGAATTTTAATGACTCTTCTCAAAGCTATAGACAATACAGGAAACCCTTGATAAACGCGTTCAGATTTGCGTGTTTTTGACTAAAGCGCTAATAATTTTTTATCCAAAAAAATTGAATAGTGCATTCTCTTATTTATTAAAAGATTGTTTTAAAAATCAATTTTAATTTTTTTTAAATTGGAAGTTGAAGATTAATTATATTATTTATTATAAGTTTCGATTATTTCTCTAAGTTGGGTTAGTGCAAAACCTTTTAAGGACACATTAACCACATTTATCAAAGTGTACAGTTATACAGTGCAGTGAATTTGGTCAAAGGTTTCTGTACTGTTCAAGGTCTTATCATAATTTAATGTGTTTTTTCCAGTTTATACACAGTTACATTTATTTTTAGAAACTGTTACCAAAACAGTCAATGCCGATATGACAGCTGTCAGGATACAATCAAAAGCGGTCTTTTTGAATGAAGTCAGTTAAAACTAAATGCTTCTAATGCCATCTTACAACAGAAACAGAACAAATTTGTCATGTTACTCTATAATATATTCATGATCTGCAAAGCCATCAGTCACTGTATGATTGATTGCTCGGAATATCAACCCTTGATGGGTCATTTAATGCCAAAATCAATTTTAAAATTTGTTAAAATAGTCTTGCGACTTTGGTGAAAGGTTATTTTTTTTAAAAAATAGAGACTTGGTGAAAACACATGTGGCCCCTGTTTGGCAGAGGGAGGGTGGGGTCTTACCCCTCTGCATAGTATGCAGTCGGCATATTCTAGGCCCCAGCCGACAGGGCCATCAGTCACTGTACGTATTTGTAGAGATTACAATGTCAGGTGCAAAATTTTATCATTTCTCACAAGTTGTATATAAAAGTAAAGCATGTTAGAAACCATCAAGCGAAACTGTCAACATGCTTCCAAGGTGGATGCGGGTTCGATCCCCGCACAGAGCTCGTTTCTTTATTTACATTTACGATTTACATATATAGATTCTCAACTAATAAATGTCTTTATAATTATTATATCCTTATTGTTTCTTTCAAACACCCCTCTCCCTGAAATAGGTTTTTTATCAGTTTACAATGTAATTATATGCTAAATTGTTACCTAGTTTGTACCTGTCTGCATTCATGCTAGTTTTTTGAAATTTCATATTATTTAATGATCCAACAAAAGGCAAGAGAAGTAACTTATTCATTGATCACCCCTTTTTCCACACAGCATGCTGCCAAAAGACAATGGTCATGTGACAGTTTCTATTGAGTGACTAACCAGATCTGTATTTCTCAAACTTTGTTTTTTGTTCTTTGATTTTCTTACTGCCCTAAGCAGCTTTGGGGGTTTTAGTGGACAAGAGTCTGCAATTGTTGACAAAAGAGTGCATTTCATTACATCCCGGTGCGACTCGGGATGCATGACTCAACATTCCGCAAGAAATCGAAGTCTCCCCGCTGAGAGCTTTTCTGGGTTAGTTTATTTTATTTTTTTTTTTTTTGTTGTTCTCAACGTGAATTAATCCAAGTTCCCAGCAGGAGTCTAGGCTGCTCGATGACAAGGACGACAGAACAAATGAATAACACAAACCCACCAACCGTGGATAGAGAGTGCTTCAAATTAGAAATGTGAAGTACCGAAGAGTATCGTGATGAATGTCAAGTCGATAAGCTGCAGGCTTTGTGCAGTCAGTTTTATTTCAGTGTTTGTTTCAAAAACAAGAAAAACCGCTGCTATCAAATCAAAAAATGGAGTGTTTTATTTTTGATTAAAATTGTTTCCAATACAACCGAAATAAGAGCCGATCCTTCAGCGATATGAGGAGATTGCGGAGATTCAAAACAGTTTACAGGATTTTAATTGCAAATGAATTTCTAATGAGTTTTGTAGAAAGAGAAGAGCAGATATTATCAGAGCAAAAAGAAACCTAAGTGTCCTAATGTAACTGAAAATCACACGGACATGTTCTACCTGCAGTAATACATTTTGATAAAATCATTTGAAAAATCATACATAAGATGTATCCATCACAGTTATAGTATCAGTAGTAGCTATCAGCCCCTCTCCCTTCCTACCCTCTTATTAAACTACCTTACTTCTTTTTCTCTCCTCCCCTCTTCCTAACATAGCTGTCACACGTATAGTATCAGTAGCAGCCATCAGCCGAGCCTGTTGCTGTATATTTATAACTCATCAAAGCAATTGGTCATGGACTAGTGTAACTTAAATACAACCCAGCAGTAACCAAATGATTTTCATAAACACACACACACACGCGCACGCGCAGACAGACAGGCAGCTAAAATAAAAAGTTATTTTGTGACTTCCATCGAAATGGCTTGAATAAAACTTGCAAATACAAACAGAAAATAACTTGCAGAGAGCAGTACTTTTTATCCCTACCACTTCTTAATACTACTAGTTCTCAAACATAAACAAACCCCTTGCCACTTCTTAATACTACTAGTTCTCAAACATAAACAAACCCCCTGCCATACGTTTTATTAACATTTAAGAACTAGTAGTATGAAGAAGTGGCAGGAATAGTTTTGTTTGCATGAAAATATTTCATTAACATGTGGCAGAGATAAAAAAAAGTACTGGAGAGAGAGAGAGAGAGAGAGAGAGAGGTATTGGTCTGAACCTAGATCTTGGCTCCAACCAGTCCTTCAGATTGCTCGCCGATCATCTTTAGCAAGTAGATTTTTACGGGGTGGGATTGTAAGCACCTTCCCACATCAGAGTTGTAGTTCTCCTAGACTGGTTGCCAACCAAAGCCAAAAAGCCCAGTCTGTCCTGTTGTTTTACCCATAGCTAGGGGGGGGGGAAGAGATGAATTCATGCCTTTCCCAAGGTTATTAATGCTAAGTGAATGCAAACAGCCTCTGCCGGAATTTGAACTTGGGTCACCAATTCAATTATCTGTGCCAGTAACCATTATGCCACTCCAACCTCCTATCACCTTAAAAACAGTAGGACCACTTTTTTCTGTTTTCTTTTTCCTTTATTAAATTAATTTGAAATATGTAGCTTTCAAATAATGAAATACAAGCAATGCAACTTTAAAACCCAATTGAAATGAGTCAATTCCTAATGTGTGATTGAGTCTCTTGTACAACTAAAATTTCATGAAAACACAACACAACATCTTACACAATCATTTAGCCCATTTGTTGTACAAGACTAAACAGGGGAAAAGCAAACATGAAATTAAAACAAACATATTTTATGACAAATGACATTTGAGAGACCAACCTTTAATTATTTATGCTTACTAGTTTAACCCTTGCCGTCAAAACAAGACAGTCATAAGTACAATGCAATTGCAAAATTACTTAATTATAGTAATCATTAAGTAATTTTGTACTTTGCATTGAACTTATAAAATATCAAAAACCGTTATGTTGTGCAGCATATTTCCTGAATATCAAACTAAAGGTAAAATTAAGTAATGATACAATTTATCAAATTTAACATAACATAAAAATCTATTTCTACTATTAGATATTTAGCCAGCCGTGGGGCGAGGGTCACAGATTTGACCCCACAGGTGTTGGAAGTCATAAACAGGATACGACCAAAAACCCAAACTGCAGGTGTCGGGGACCGGAACAGGTGTTCAAAAGTCAGAAACAGGATATCGACCAAAATCCCAAACTACAGATGTCGGGGACCAGAACAGACACGACAGGTGTTCAAAAGTCATAGACAGGATTTCGACTGAACCCTGAGTTGCAGGTGGGGGACTGGAAAACCAGCATGGGCATTTGAACCCCATAAAAGCCACTCAGCGCCCTCAGAAAGCAGAGGGAGGGAGCACCTAGCTTGGATGGACACATTTTCTGTTAAGAAAGATCTGCCGGCTCTCATTACTTCTCTCCCACTCTTCATTCTCCGTCATGACACAATGTATCTGATGCAATAAAAATATATCATCATATTTTTATAAACCAAGTTTTGAGTCTTGGTTTTTCTCCAAGTCCAAGATGGCCATGCAACACTACTAAGTTTGGTGTGACTACTAACTAATACAACTAATGGCAGAAAAGTTAACAGCACGGAGAATTCTATTTCTACTAAGTTATGTCACTGATGACGTAGCATGACAGATGACATATGCACATTGCTAATTATTATACGTGTGGATGTTAAGTATGTTTTGTGCAGTCTTATTAATCACTGCTACCCACAGCAGACCGGTTAAACACTGTTGCTGGGTTTAGGTTATTCATGTGTTCTGACATTTATATGTATCTATGTATCTATATATCCGGATGTGGAAAACCCCTCCCAATCTTTGTTCACAGAGCCAAGCCTCTCATCTACTAGTTTACCCTTGCCGTTAAAAAATATTCTTGTTCATGTTCAATATTTCCTGACTATTAAACTTATCTAAAAGGCAAATTAAGTAAAGATACAATTTATCAAGTTTAACATAACATAAAATTCTATTTCTACTAAGTTATGTCACCAGACGTCGTAACATGACAAACGACAAATGAACATTGTTAATTATTATAGGTGTGGATACTAACTAATACAACTAATGGCAGAACAGTTAACGGCATGGAGAATGAAATTGGCGAGGCAGGTTCAAACTCTGGCGGAGACAGTTTGTGTTCACTTTGTACTAATGTCCTTGTGAAAGGCATGAATCCATCTCCTCTACTCCCAGTGATGGGTAAATGGCAACCAGTCTAGCAGATGGACAACTCTGATTCCAATTCCTGTTAACATTATTGGATCTTATGGAAGGATACAAACAAAAAACAAAACAAAACACAGATCATTCATCCTGATTGGCAAATATGATAGAAATTATTTCAATAAATAAATTGGGAAAATAAAAATAAGTATTAACTCTTGAATTCATACAAAAAATAGGATGTCAATTTCAAGGGAAATAACTCCTGATTATAGTTATCTCCCTTTGACCATTTAGTGAATTTTTTTTTAAAAGTTTTTTTTCAATTCCCAGAAGAGTTCCATTATTTTCTATGCTATTTATTTAAGAGTTCCACTGTCAAGAGGTTTATGAATTTGAGAGTTAAGACTTTCAGCTGGAAAACTTATTCAGACAATAAAATAAGTAACACATTATTCAATTAAATTTGAATGTTTTTTACTTTCATCTTAATTTCAGTTGTTTTTATATACACTCATCAAATTTAATTAAATAATGTTTTACAATTACTTCATCCAATAATAATAAAGATTGATTTATTAAGATTACTAGTTCTCATAGGTGAAAACACCAAAAATATGGTGCTGAGAGTCAGATGTAAGGAGTGAGTTTAAAAGTATGAATCAGCTTCTGCTAATCCATGAGAGTCTTTGTGACTGATTGGTAAAAGCAGCTAGGTGTAAACTAGACTCTCTGGCAATGATGGTGTGAGTTTGATTCTCACTGAAGACTTATTCTTTATTATCCGACCGCACTGTTATTCGTTGCCATAGAAACAACGCCCCGAATTGAAAGTTGTATATAAAAACAACTGAAATTAAGATGAAGATAAACCTAGTCAAATTTAATTAAATGTGTTAAAATTACTTCATCCAATAATAATAAAGATTGATAAAATAAGTACCAATTTTTTATAAAATAATTTTTTTTTATCAAATTTTATTAAAAACACCTTTTATCTCGCAGAACACACATTGAGAAATACTAAGTGCACTGATTCACTACTTACTATGTAATTGTAAACAATATTCTACCAAACTCTGGATAAACATTTACTTCACATTTAAACATTTCTTAATTAGAATTGTAAACATTTCTGAAGTCAAAGTTAAAAGTTCTGAAAGAAAAGTTAAAAAGTCAAATTTAATTAAAATAATGTGTTAATTGTAACACATTATTTTAATTAAATTTGAATTTTTAACTTTGCTTTCAGAACTTTTAACTTTGACTTCAGAAATGTTTACAATTCTAATTAATAAATATCCAATAATAATAAAGATTGATAAAATAAGTACTGGCCTCCTCGACAAATATTGCTCCAAGAACAAAACCAAGCACTCAGTGACCATCACACAATAAAATAAGTACTTCAAGATTTCTTGTAAAATCCTGGCCTGATAGATTACAAAATAAAGTAGCTAACCTTTTTCTTGCTGTCACCTTGAAAGGCCTCCTCAACAAACATTGCTCCAAGAGCGAAACCAAGTACTCGGTCTGTATCCATCACACAATATCGCCAGGTTTCTTCACTACCAACTGTACCTAAGAAAAACAAACAACAACAAATAGAAAACAAAATTCACAAAGGGTACAAAAAAAGAATCAATGATTTTCAAGATTAGGATTTATTTTGACAGGTAACCCTTTCCAGATGTACCAACCAGATCTGGTCAGCCAAACACATGCGTTTGTTTACAACAGAATATGTCAGTGTTCTTTGAAATTAGCAATGATCAGATTTCATGAGTAAAAATGCCTCTACCATAGCCTGAGCATAATCCCACCAGAATATATATGGTATAGAGGGATTAACTTGTGTAGATAGCACACAAATTGAATTTAAATTTGAGTCTAGAAAAGGTTAATCTATTTATGTGCAAATAAAAATGTAAAATATAATACAGAAATGTAAAATATAAGACAAAAATGTAAAATATAAGACAAAAATATAAAATATAAGACAAAAATGCAGAGAATAATCTGCATTGACTTACCTAAGAGACTTTTAGTAAGGATATTCCTTGCATCCCGGAAAGGTTTTGAGAGGAAACCTGACAAGCTGCGCACCACAGGCCAAAGCATATAATTATTCAGGATTCTGCAAAGAGAGAGAGACAGACATTCAGAAATACAGTGGAATTTGAAGAATTAATATAAATTATTAAATATGGATTAACTTGGACTAGTGTCCTCATCTTGGTTGTTATAGTCACAATGCTTCCAGTGTCTGTCATAGTCAGTGTTCTTCTGGGCATTTTGGACCAAATCAATTATTCAATCCACAGAGATAGATTGTTCTCATTCTGCTGTCCATGCCAAAGGATATCTCATATCAGTTAATTCTAACTAGTTAATTCGTCCTTACGATTTCATTTGTCTACCTCTTCCACTGAATCGGAGTATATGACTTTTCTGTACACATGGCTGAGTGGATAAAAGCGTTGGTTAAGCATATCTACAAGTAGTAACTTTCTGGCAGTCATGAGTTCAATCCCTGGGTAGGGTAGTACAAATAAAGTCATATTAATTATGTTGCTTGTCTGCTTCTTCCACTGAACCAGAGTATATGAGTTTTCTGCACATATGGCTAAGTGGATGAAAATGCCAGTTGAGTGGATATAGTAACCTGCCAGGCCATCGTGAGTTCAATCCCTGGTCTTGGTTTGAAATTCCCAGGTTACCAACGACGACAGACACCTGTAGAAAGTCAGGGGTACAATGACCGAAACGCAACTATAACAACCAGGATGAGGACACTAGTCTGAGTAAATCAGTGTATAATAATGATAATTCCTCATCTCAGAAAGAGCCGAAACATTGTGACTATAATAACCAAGATGAGGACACTAGTCCAAGTAAATCATTGTATAATAAAGATAATTCCTCATCTCAGAAAGAGCCGAAAATAATAAAAAATCTTTTCTATTTTTAAGAAATAAAAGCTCTGATAGAAAGAAGGGAAAAAATGAAAAGATCACGTCGTCCTACCTTTTGCCGTTCGTATCATTCAACATAGACGTGACAAGTCCCGTCAATTTTTCCAAATATTCTGGGGCATAAACAACCACTTCTTCCGATCTGTTAATTGTTATATTCACAACTGCAAGTCGATCATTAAAATACTCAAGCCAATTAATCTAAAAAAGATAAATAAAAAAAATTTAAAAAAGGGGTTCAATAAATTTATTTTATTTTTCCAAAACATTTTTTTTTATTTGGACATTTCAAGAGCTTCGATTTGTTATTATGATTGACCATTTTTGCAATAATTTTGATTGCAATGAAATTGTTCTGTTGTTTTTTCTTTTTTTT
>VCCN01003932.1:1849927-1868100 GCA_006491835.1 Architeuthis dux
TTAATGCTAAGTGTTTTTTTCTAAAGATTCTGGATCCAAATAAAATAACTATCTTTAGAGGTTCTACTTTATCTTAAAGCCCACAATTCATCATCCTTTTCCCAGATGATTTTAAGTAAACAGGAAAGAGCCCAGATTTGAAATAAAGGATAATCTCTTGGTGATGCAAGTTCAAGTCTCACAGAGAGACTAGCCTTTATTTCCTATCTGTGTTGTTTATTCACTGCCATGGATTGACAGCCTCAGTTGTGATAAAGAGCAACCAAAGAAAAAAAAAAAAAAAAAAAAAAAACTAAGTTGAAAGAAAATACTAGTCAAAAATGATTAATAATAATGGTTGACAATGCTTCATCTAATAATTAAAAGATAATATTGCTGCCATCACCCATGTCATTCAATTGAGGCATCAAAGAAATCCTCTGATATTCATCCACATTTTTTTTCTTTTTCAGAAGGATGTGATGACAACTTGTGAGGACAAGCCTGGCTGCAGCAGGGTCAAACTCTACTCCTACTTCTATTCCGACTCAAAATGATTACTGCAAATTTTGTATTGTATATATGATAAATATAAACTTATAAAAAAAATCTATTTTTTAGTATAAATGTATTTATTTATTAGAACGAAATAAGTCCTTGTATATCTGTAAGATAAATTTTTAATAGATATTTAAGACTTGTCAATTTAGCTCAGTCGGTAAGAGAGCCACCCACCAATCAGTTGGTTGTGATTTCAAATCACGGTAGGGGAATGTTAATTTTACATATTGGTTTGGTTTAACATGACGGCATAAACAAACAGTGAAGAGTTTACTCCCCTAAATTAGGTGAGGATTGTTCTTGTTATGGTAGAAAAACAAAGTCAACTCCAGCCTCCAACTTGGTCTGGAGTTTGACAAAAAAGGAAGATCAGTTTCACTTATACCTACGATGTGCCAGTCGACGTTGTTCCATTCTAGTCTATGGTCCTCAGTTATGCCACGAACATTGTAAGTATAGATCTTCATGTTGTTTAATTTGTTTAATGTCCAAGACTTTGATAGATACATAGATACATATAAATGTCAGAACATATGAATAACCTAAACCCAGCAATAAACCAGTGTTGTGGTTTGGTTTAACATGACGGCACAGACAAACAGTGAAGAGTTTACTCCCTTAAATTTGGTGAGGATTGTTCTTCTTGTTCTTGTTACAGTAGAAAAACAAAGTCAACTCCAGACTTGGACTGGAGTTTGACAAAAACAACAACATTAGCAACATGAGCACAACTTGAAAATTGATGAAAACACTTGAAGTACTTCACTCTTCATCTCTAGTGTTTTGTCTTCTCAATTCAACTCAACAAATGGTTTCCTCCATTCCCAGTTCTTCACTTCCTTTCTATACAGTTAGAAACCTTTATCAACATTAAAGCTTTCCAGGCGGATCAGTCAGATCTGGCTGGCCAAACACATGCATTTGTTTACAACTAAATCTGGGAGTGTGCTTCGAAATTAGCAGTATAGCCTGAGCATAGTGTAGCGCAGACATGGGCAACCTTTTTTGAGTAGCGAGCCGTGTGAGATATTGCTAATCATAAACCGGGCCACAAATTCACCATCAGAATAATTTTTTTAATGTTAGGAACTTTTTCGCTAACAACATAGCTCGCATGCACCATTTCTCTGAGCTCTGTTTGGCTATTAGAAGAAAAAAAAAACAACATATTTATGCTACCGATTAGTTGTGTAATGACGCTTAACGTTAAATTCTTTAAATGCTGAGTGGGATTCAGAACATATTAGACACATCGGTCTGTTTTTTTTACTTCAACAAAGAAGTAATCAATTGTCCACTTATCCTGGAATTTTCTCATTTCTTAAAAAAAGGTTCACTTTTTCTTAGATGAAATGTTAATAAAATGTTATTTTCCTAATGGAATTAAGTGTGCCATTCAGAAAGTCAAAAGGGCCGCATGCGGCCTGTGAGCCACAGTTTGTCCATGGCTGGTGTAGCACAATGTACAGCCTTTAGCCGATCCATCCCAGGAAAGAGGATGACACATTGAAGTCGGCAACCATTTACTATGATTCTGAAAAATATTATTTTATCAAAAGCCTTTTCTGAGCTATACTAACAGCTATATATCAAGAAAATATTATTTAAAACCTGAATCCATGAATATCGTAGCTAGCAACTCTATTTTCTCCCTCCCCCAATCATCCATATTCTATGGCCGATGGAGTAAAATAACAAGTTTATACTTACATTAGCAATAGCCATCTGGAAATCTAAGACTTCATACATATAATCACGAGTATCATTTTTATCTCCATCAAATAAAACTCCCAAAGCCGTCATGTATTCAAGTGAAGCTGACAAAACCTGAAATATGCAAAAAAACAACAAAAATTTTAACTTAGATAAAGCACTAATAATTTGTTGCAGGATGGCTAATTATTTTACTAATTAGTGAAGTAAATAAAAGAAAATTTACCCTGAGTGGATAAAATGAAGACTCCTGTAGAAAGGCCAAAGAAGAGAGCCATTCTATATCTGTTGGCTATAAAGCCAAAAAAGATAACATTTTGATAATTGTCTATAACTTTGAGAAGATTCATGAACATACCATCTTTTTTGGGGGACAATTTAAACTCTTCTTCCCATCTACAATGTAGTCACGTTTCGGCTGATTCATTTCTACAACCCTCTTCAGAAGAGACCAATAGCAGAGTCTCTCTTTCCTTATGGCTATTACAATTTACAGGGCCGTAGAAATGAAGTGGTTGAAACGTTGTGACTACATCATAGATGAGAAGAAAAGTTTAAATTGTCCAAAAAAAGATGATATGTATTTTGATAAGTTTGCAAGCATATTATCCCTAACTAGAGCAGTGCCTGTTCCAAGGGAACATGTTTGGAAGTGGCCAGACCTTATGGTGTGTGGAGCAAACTGCCATAATTGTCATGAAAACAATTTTCCGTCATTCATACAAACCTACAGTTTCAAAGTATTTTGGTTACTTCTTTTCAGTGGTGCCAATTTAGATATTTTATATCTAAATTTAGATAAAGATCTATAATCTTTAATATTTGATTTATTTTTATTAGATTTCTTGATACCCGCTGTTCCAAACAACTTCAAACCCGACAGTACACTGCCTTGTGTGCTTAATAATATCTGGCGATTGTCAACTTCATACAACAGCCAGAGTAATCACGGTGTATACACACAGATTTCTTTAATTGTAGTCAGGTGAGAAATGAGAACATTATAAGAGGTTAACATCAGCCATTTCAGGTCCTATGCTGGACAAAGGCCTTTCACATTTGGGAAGGTAGTGGCTAATTAAGCTCACCCATTGCTACTATTTTCTGGTTTTGAATTCAGAGTTTTTCTTCTCCTAGACTAGTTGCCAACCAAGGTTAGAGAGCGCAATCTGCTCTGCTATTTTACCCATAGCTGGAGAGAGAATAGATTGATCCATGCCTTTCCCCAAGGGCATTAGTGCAAAGTGAACATAAATAGAATTTGAATTTGAACAGATACAATTGTCCACAACGTTAACCACTATGCCACCCTCCCTGGTAATAAAAAGATTAAACATGGGTGGGAATGAAGAGAAACCGTGTATTCAACTTCTTTCACCCATCAAATATGATGAGGACAAAAAAACAACCACCAAAAACATAGAAAAACAGTGAGCATCATCATAACAACATTTGATTTTTATTATTCTTTTTTGGATACTCAAAGAAACTTCAGTAAAGATCTATGTCCATTAACCATGTGCCCCCACCTCCAAAAACCTTAATGAAAGCACAGAAAAATCATCAAAATATCAAAGAAGCCTCACAAGGGAAGGAACCAAATACTTCAAAGCTTCACTTCCATACAACAGATGTAAAGTAACGGTCCAGTTTATGCTTATAACTTATATGGGTTAAGATTCAGGTTTTTTTTACATACAGTTCTTGAAGAAAATATTTTTTTCTTTCAGTTGTGGGTGTTTTCAATCCATTAGACCCTAATTATCCAGAAATTTGTTAGTTTTGGGGGATTAGATTAGTTAGAAGATTTTTGCCACCTAGAGCATTATAGTTACATTGTAAATAGAACCCCCTCGTAAAACCTTAAAAAAGTAAAAACTAACAACTCTTAGGAAGATTGTTAGGGTCTAAAGGATTAAAAGCACAAAAAATTGTTTCTATTTTTTTTACTTGGTTAATGGATGTAGATATTTACTGAAACTTCATTGGTAAAAGCCCCTTATAGTGGATGAAATATAAACAGAAATATTCTCTCTAAAATATACAAGAATTGATGTGGTGGCATTCATCAGTCTAATGAGACCATGGATCAACACCTGGAAAGTCTCGCTTTTCAGACAGCCAGTTGTCCATGCAGCAAGTCTCCTCCTCTCCATGCCATTGATGTTGTCCAAGGGAAGGACAAGAGCCAATGCAGTTTGGTGCCAGAGTTATCAGAACAAAGCTGAAGACAACATCAGACTGAGTTACAGACTCCAGATCTTGGTTTTGAATTGTCTTTCTCCTAGATTGATTGCCGCCCAAGGCTAGAGAGCCCAGTCTGCCCTGCTATTTATACATAGCTGGAGGAGGGGGGGGGGCAGATGGAGTCATGTCTTTCCCAAGGTTGCACACTGCCTCTATAGCAGGTCACTGCAAAAAGAATTGCTAAACATTTTTTCACTTATTTTTGTAAAAGCAAAAAAAATGTCAAGATACCTGTATTTTGAATGATGATGACAATACACTTACCTTATCTTCAGTAATACTTTTATTCAAATAAAATTCAGGACCTGCCAAGTCCAAGCCTCCTTGATCAACCTGGAACACACAGAAATATAGATACATATATATATATATATACATATCATAAACATGTCAGAATTTGTGCACATTAAAAACTCTTCAGATTGAAACCCTATTAAGAATTACTCATATTCATTAACCCTTTCAAGACTAACCTATTAAGGTGCCTAATGTCTGAATTAAAACGTCCCAGTAGACTACTAAAAGAGATATACAGGACATATATATCCCAGCAGTCATAGAAACATTTTTCAAGAATAACCTATTATGGTACTTAATTTTCTTTAAAAAAAGGGTAAAAAAAAGCCAAAAATGTGTTTATTTTTATCTAATGGTTAAAGGAAACTATTCTTTTTTTCAGACAACCGCTGGACATCATGACTCCCAATGTGGATCCCCAGAGATCATATACAAAACTGTGGCCAGCAAAAAATATAATGGTGTGACGAACTAGACAAATTCAGAAAGTATTGGCTCCACATGCCCATGATAAGAGATGTCTGGCGAATTCTAGAGAAGGTCTATGTCCAAAGATGGATGTTAAAAGGCTGATGAGGATGGTTCTTTTTTTTTTAAGAAAATTTTCCATATTTTGAAGAACCAAAATCATGATGGGATACATTTGCTCCATTAGAATTGGCAGATCACTTCAGGTACACATCTTTCCTGTTCAGTCATGTAACATGAACTAATTTCTGTGTGGTTTACATACTATGCTGACATCAATATCTGCAGTTGTAAATGCCGGGAAAATCTCATTTATTTTTCGTGACATACACATTTCAGTAGACTTCTAAAAGAGATCTGTGGGACATCCCAGCAGTCATAGGGATATATGTCCCAGGAGTCTCAAAAAGGGTTTATGTATAAATTACTCCATTTTGCATCATCAACAAAGTTATTACTGAAGAGTCGAATGTTTCAATCTTTTCTTCAATACTACACATACACATTTTGGAACAAAATATCTTAGTAATTTGTTTTAACAAAAGCAAAGATGAGCAAAACAGGTTTAGTTAGTCACTCAATAGAAACCGTCTCATGACTAATGTCTTTTGGCAGCATGCTGTGCTGGGGGTGATCAACTGAAAAAAGTGGTGATCAATGAATTAGTTTTGTTGGATAACTAAAATGTCTTAATTTTCAAAACACAAACTAAGGGACCAACTTAGCATGAACTTATATTTTAATTTGAACTATACACTAAAAGCTTTGGGGGTTGGGATTTTTGAAAAAAAACAAACTTTTTTTTTCTAGACATAATAAGGAGTAAATGTTTAAATTTTCAGCCATCTAGCACCATTGGTGCAGGCAGCCTTGTACACATGACACGTACATAGGTTTCTTCAGTTTTTAAGTGATTCTGGCTATGTTGACAGTTTTGGTTGACGGTTTCTAATAAAATACACATTTTAAAGCAAAAACAAGGATACGAACCTCCAATATATTTCTTGAGGAATTTGTATCATCAGTCGATACCCAGACATTAAAAAGGACACCCATTTCCAGATTGTGTACTTTTGCAAGTAGTGTCTGAAAATCCCATTTCTCCGGATCCCAGACCCCAAAGACATTGGAAATATTCCATTTGCCAATTGACTTCATTAGTGTCACCAAGGGATCCTTGCCCATTTTCTCAATGGTTTTATTAGCGTCCATACAGGATTGGTAGTACAGTTTGGCCTTGTGTTTGGCACCATCATTCTCAGTGGTCTCTTTTTCCTCTAAAATAAAACATTATAACAAGTTTTAGTCTATGAACATCAATTTCTTGGCAAACAGCAAACATATACAGTAGAAAGATAAAATTACTGTATTTTCCGTCATAAGAGGCATCTATAATTTGGCAGGAAATATTGAGAAAGAAAAAAAAAAAAGATAAGACCCTAAAACCACTGTAGAAATGAATCAAAAATCTAAAATTATATTAAAATTTGAAAAAGATAAAAATTTGCAATAATAGAAATTCATGATAAAAATACAAACAAATTATATATGGCAATTAAAAAAAATATACTAATACTAACAGGTATACCCGGCATTGCCCGTGAAAAACATAACCTCGAAATATACAACACAGTAAAAAACATCTTTCTTAAATCATCTTATCCAATGCATCAAATGGAAAAACTATTATTTACACAGAGACGTAAATCTTTACTTCCAATATGCACTGTTTAGCGAGTGTCCTAGAATGATGGCCTTACTGAAGTAGGGATCAAAGAAATAAACTCCAAATTCAGATGAAGTAAAATAGTTGTCAAAAATGAATAATAATGACCAGAAATACGACCAAAAACACAAAAACTTGTTTAAGAAGTGATTTTATTGTAAAAAATGTGTGCCATTCGTAAGAAGAATGAAAGATGAAAAATTTGGTATAAAAAATAAAATTTTCTGATCTTCAAAACTGAAGATTGTCTAGAGACTGACCTCAAAGATTAGCCTACGTCGATATTTATTGATTCTCCATGCCAAATATCATGATAATCGGCTTTGTAGTTTTACCAAAGAAGAGGCATGTACAAACAAACAGTGGGCTCAAATATTAGTATAGATAAGACCATGGAAGAAGTAGAAGTTAATATTCGCAAAACACCATCCGGATATAAGACGCTGGGTGCTTTTTGGAGGAGAATTTCTTTTTTTAAAGTGTATCATATGGCAGGAAATATATGGTATTTCACAACAATTTGATGGCTTCAATAATGGCACACTTGAAGTGAGGCTGGAATGCAGTATCAGTGAACTTGAATCACAATTGCTACAGAAAACAAAGATTGGGTCTCTATGGATCATTTGAGAAATGCAGACAAAATCATTGTCTCATATGTCATGTGACACAGGAACAACTGAGCTGAACTTGAATCCATGGGCGTCCGCTTAGGAGGGGGCCTAACAAGGCATCTGCCCCCTGCCCCTGGATCAGGCCTTCTCACTGAGGACAAGGGGATTTCAAAGTTGCAACCTTTTGTCAATAAAGGGTAATGGTTCAGAACAATCATTTTAGATTATATATTTATATATAACCCTAACCTAATGTTCCCATTTAAAAAGATTATGATTATTATCTGGTACAAGGGTTACCACTAAAATATATTCCTAATACATTCTTTGCCCTCCCATTTGTCTTTTAGCCCGCCCCCTGGAAAAGTGGAATCGGACGCCCATGCTTGAATCTACTCCAGCTTCTACAGTTCCACTCTCCAGGATTAATCCGTTCAAAGATATGAGTTTCTAAAACAATCAACTGTTGGAAAATAATCCTGACATAATAGCCTGGGAAGATCTTTCAGAATTAGGAGATCGCATTGCAGCCTTTTGGCTAAGATCAAAGTGTAGTATCTGTTCTTTGAAACCGCCATGGCCTCGAAGTTCAGAGAACCGCGGCTCTTTGGCAGTCCTTGTGGCATGCTTGGGTATCATCCTGGGAGAAGTTGCGCAGGATATCGAAACCTTTGGCTAGGATCAAAGTGGAGTGTCTGTTCTTCGAAACCGCCATGGCCTCGAAGTTCAGAGAACCACGGCCCTTCGGGGGTCCTTGTGGCCTGCTCGTGTATCACCATGGGAGAAGTTGCACAGGATATCTTGGCCAGCTGGTCGAGATGCTCAGGATTCGTCCTGAGAAGCTTTTGGGATTTCCCCCCTTTATCCCCGTCCTCGTGGCATTTGTCTCAGTGACAGGGATTTGGGATTCTCCCCCCTCAAGTCTCTAGTCACGGGGACATGGGATCCCCACTCCCCCCTACTGAATACGGCACTAAATGATCCACCAAGGGTTGATGTGCCATTAAACAAAAAAAATCAATCAATCATGCATTCAGAATTATTATCAAAAATGATATAAAATAAGGAAAGGCCAGAAGATATTAACGTTATGAACTGCTCGAAACCGCTCCTAAATTGACAAGCGGAGCTCTCCTGTGGCGGAAACAAAGCTTGTTAAATGTATTGTGTTGGATGGAATAAAAAATAAAATAAAATCTTTACCTAAAGTTGAAAAAGAGGTAAATTTGATCTGTAGTTATTCCCTTTGAAATTAACATCTAAATTTTCTTATATGAAACTAAAAGTTAAATCTCTAAGAAAGAAAAAAAACTTCTCGGCAATTGGAAAAAAAAAAAAAAAAAAAAAAAAAAACCTGGATAGATTTTGTAACAGCATTATTCATTTATGAACAACTTTTTACAGTGTCCAAATTGAACAAAAATAATTTATATATTTTTCATTAAGTTTGGAAATACGAAATTTACAATAAATTTAGTATAAATGTAGACACATCTTTCCACAAAGATAGAACAAGATAGCCCTTAAAATAAGCTCTCATGTGAAGATTTAAAATATAAAACTAGCACAGATAGCTTGCCATTTCTAGCTAAGAGCCTTTCAGCATTCTTGCTTTATACTATGTCCACACCTTGCATATAAATGCAAGAACGCAAATTTCCAAATGCGCACTAGCCGTCTGCATTAGACAGACGTAAAACACCTTTCTTAATAATATTTAAATTTTCTTCAAAGCTAATAACATATGATCATTATTGTGTTTATCAATCATTTTGTATTACTGATGTTGGGAAGAACTACCTCATTTGCATAAAACAAAATGGCCACCAGCACACACCAAAAAATCCAGAATTTCATATCTAGTCTCCCAATTGACACATCTGAATACTTTAAAAGGCTAAATCATGGTTTTCAGACATGAGGAATTCAAAAATACACTTGATCTTACCATAAAAGTAATTTTTCATTTATAGGTCTTCCAGGATTTGGTGGCCCCCAGACTATCAGGTCTGCATTTTTTAAAAAAATATTTGGCATTATTTTTGCGACAGGCTTGAGGTGTTGAAGGAGTCAGCCTTTTAGGGTGTTTTTATCTTCCTCATTAATGTTTTTATGAACCTCTCCATATTAATAAGAGGATAAAGAAGAAGGGAACAAAAGACAAGGACTCTATAAATATAAATTAGTCATTTTAGACTAAAATAAAACCTTTTACAAGACAAAATCAGGGCCCACCAATATGGGAAAGTGGTATGATGTCTGCTGAGAAAAGTAGACATTTCAAAGCGGAGCACTAACAAATAGTGAAAGTCGGTATATATAAAGTCGCTCAACTTGTGAGTGACTACTATTTGTAACTTGCTACCAAAAGCGTGTTTGACTGGAAAAAGAGGAACATGAAGACAAAAAAATGTTTACAGCAGCACACCCATGGTACTAATGATCGGGTCCTTAGTCTCCATATGTGTGCATTCTTTATTTTCGCTTGCACGCGCATGACAATCTCATTTCCATCATAGCTTAGAGAATGGCAAGGGAGATAATTCTAGATAGTTATCTCCCTTGTATTTATTTAGCATCGGTGCGACATAACAGTATAATATAAATTTCGAAGAGAGGCCTTTGATAATTTTGATAAAATACCTCACGTTTAAGACAAAACCTGATATCAATTCAAATTTTGCATAGAAAGCACAATGACAAAACTGTTCACGAAACAAAAAACACAGAAGCTATTGAAAAAGAGAACATTTTTAAAAACACCAAAAATTCCTAAAAAGAAAAACAAACTCACCTATGACGTGTTTCATAACAACTTGATTCTCTTTCCACAAAACTCCAAATGTACCCCATCGTGAATGCCCTGTCGGTATAGGGTGGCTTTTAATCCAGCCTCCGCAGGCATAACGAAAGAAGTCCTGGCATGGATCAACAGACCTGTCCATGGCATTCAGTACTGAACTGGCCACTGTCACACAGGCAGGTGTCAAGCAATACCCTACAAAAGACAAAAAAAAAATTCATTTTAGGAATTAAGTTCCTTACAATCAATAACTTGTAAAATACCCATTGCTACCCGGTATAGCTCGGGGTGGAAATCTAAAGCACTGTAAGTATCTGAAAAAACTCATGGGAGTAAAAGGGACAACAAAGCCGTATTTAATAGAATAAAACTATCCTAACTTTCACAGTTCATAATACAAACTTAGAGTATTGTCTTCAATTGGGTATATAATGAAACAGAAGTAGTAGCAGTTATATTACTAGCAGCCAAAATCAGCAAGCACACACTCAGCCATTCACCTTTAGCAAATATCTTTGGTTTCACCCTCTACCCTTTTGCATACACCTGCTTCTCTCTCCCTCTCCGCAGAGTTCAATTCCATCTCATTTTACTCTCATCTTTCTTCTTTTCTCAACATATCGTCAACCTGAATCAGATCAGATCAGACCAGCAGCCAGCAAACACACTTGGTTAGCACCAGCCAATTATGTGTTTGCATTCCCCCGTTCCTCTCTTTCAGTTTGTTATGAGACAGACAGATTGACACATCGCAAATTATAATATAGATGGTTTATTCTAGATAATTATCATGTTTCAGAGATATATTTGAAAAAAAGATGCTCCCATCATAAAGACGTGTTCATTCAAATATTCTAAACAGAATTCTTTGTTAGTTAATGTATTTTCCGGCATATAAGATTGGAAAGCATTTGGTATGAACAGAGACATTCTGAAGAGCACCTTGCCAATGTGCTTAAAGCGTAAAGTATACAACAGTTGCATAATACCAGCCATAACGTATGGATGCGAAACATGGAAATCAACCAAACAAGCTGAAAACCAACTTAGAATAGTACAGAGAACCATGGAAAGAGCAATGCTAGTGATAACTAAGAGATAGGAAAAGATCAACATGGATCAGAGGGAGGACTTGAGTGAAGGATATTATACAAATAATTAAGCAGCAAAAATGGAGATGGGCTGGCCACCTAGCAAGAAGAGATGATAATAGATGGGAGAAAAGACTAACCGTGGCAGAGGTTAGCACAATCTAAGTCATCATGGAAGGAGATGGGGAAAGGCCTTTGTCCAGCAACAGCTGATGATGATGATAAAGATGCGCCTACTTTATCAGTTGTTTACTAAAATAAACACTATGCAAAAAACCAGCCAGCCACTGTGGGGGTTAATATAGATTTGAATATATAAGAGCATTACAATAACCCAATAATGTAGATGGCTGTGAAGATCAGGGAAAAAAAAGAGGGGGGTTTATTTTATTTTTTTGAGAATATGTCTGCAAAAATTGAGGTGCTAATGACAGTGTGTGTTATATGCTGGAAAATATGGTAAATGAAACCGAAGCTTTCTTGAAAAACAATATCTTGAAAAACATTTTTCATAAAGACAAGGAGTCTAGAAACTGGAAAGAAAGATTGTTTTTATTTGGAAATGTGGTGAATACAAAATCATTAGCATCTAATTAAACTTTTCATCCGGAAATGTCATCATCATCAGCCGTTATATGTCCACTGCTGGACAAAGGCCTTTCCCATCTCCTTCCATGACAACCTATCTTGTGCTAACCTCTGCTACGTCCTACCGGCAAACTTTTCTATCTTGTCCCTCCATCGTGTGTCTGGTCTTTTCCTATTTCGTTTACTGTCCCATGGGCACTAATCTGTTAGTCTTTCCCCCCATCTATTGTCATCTCTTCTAGCTAGGTGGCCAGCCCATCTCCATTTTTGCTGCTTAATTGTATAATTTCCTACTAGTCCTCTCTCTGATCCATGTTGATCTTTTTCTATCTCTTTCCATGGCTGTGCTATTTTTCAGCTCATTTGGTTGATTTCCATGTGAATACGAAATCATTTGGAACTAATTGAACTTTCCATTGGGAAATGTAGTGAATGCAAAATCATTAGCACCTAATTGAACTTTTCATTGGGAAATGTAGTGAATGCAAAATCATTAGCACCTAATTGAACTTTCCATTGGGAAATGTAGTGAATGCAAAATCATTAGCAACTAATTGAACTTTTCATTGGGAAATGAAGTGCTGAATAAAAGCAACCTGAAATAATGATAAGCCTGGCTGCTCCAGAGTCAAACTCTGCTCCTACTTCCTTGCATAATTCTACTACAAATTTTGGAGACATGCAAGACTTGTCAGTTTAGCACAGGTGGTAATAAACCAGACTAGCAATCACTCGGTCAGGAGTTCAAATCACGGCAGGGGAATGGGGATTTTACATACCTATTTTTGGTGAGGATTGTTCTTTTTACATAGGAAAGTAAAATCAACTATGACTTTGTCCTGGAGTTTGACAAAAAGATTCTAAATAAATTGAATGTAAAACCAAACATTTCAAATTCCGACCAAGGCTGTTTGTGTTCACTTCATACTTATGCCCTTGAGAAAGGCATGAATCCATCTCCCCCCCCCCCCAGCTAGGAGTAAAATAGCAGTGGGCTCTGTAGCCTGGGAGGCAATTATAATGCTGTTAACCCAAAGAATAAACAAACATGCAGTTAACAAGAATATTCCAAGGAGATGAAGAAAGAAGTCAATAGTTGGAAGACATGAACCAGACGTCATGGGGTGGACTGCGCAATCTTTGTCCTTGCCCACACGTACGCATGTGGGCCCCCGCGTTTAACTCCACCTTGCATCAGATTCCGCCCTCACTGAGGAGGTGAATAAATACCCATGAGCCAAAAGAAATGAAGTACATCAAATAGGAAACCGTTTCCAGACGGAACTATTTTCAAACATAAGGAAAAGCCTGTAATCTGAGAATTTTGAAAAACAATTTTTGAATCTTGGCACTGACCAGCTTTTTCTTCTCCAGTCTTCTCTCTCAGAAATATCAGATGAGGCCATAAATTCTTGCAAATGTTTTTCTCCACATCCTTCACACCCATTTCTTCTTTATTATTCTCTTGTATCAAAAACATTTCAAACTACCCCAACCTTTCCTTTTCCAAACCTACTCCCAGCATTACATCATAACTCTTGTCCCTTTCAACATTCTCTCATTTCATCACCCAGAGGCCATCCTTTCCACCCCATAGATTCTTATCCTCTTCTTAACATACCCTGATTAATACAAATAGTTGTTGGCTTCTTCCTCGGTTGCGAACATTGGGGGGGGGGTCTGACTATCTTCCTCCTGCGCTGGTTGTTTAAAGTGGAGATCAGCTCACGCACACCAAGTCCACTCTTTAGGCTTGCTGCTCTTTCTCAGCGAGCCGAGACGGCCAAGGTGACTGCCAAGCTGTAGGTATTTTAGTCAGAGTAGTATCTCTTATATGAAATGTCATAGATATATTTATATTGTTTTGAAATCCCTGAAACAGTTCCATGGCAAGATATAGTACTCTAAGATCTAATTCTGGGTAAAACAAAGCCCTCTAAACATCTCTCATTAACAGTTATTAGTGAACGATTGAACACCTTGTTGTTTGTGTTGTAAACAAGTTTCAGCCAATCCATTCTTCGGCATTCTTCAGGTCTAAAATCTGAGTGTGATGGAGCAAACAGGTTTTTTCTTTTAATCCTTATAACGCAGGGAACCACCTTTAAAAAAAAACAACACACAAACAGAATCACCACCAACAACAACTTCTGTTTACCCCATCACACTCAGATTTTACACCTGAAGAATGCCGAAGAATGGATCGGCAGAAACGTTGTTACATAAACAACAAGAATTGTCCAAAGAACCATTTGAATATTAATGACCCTTCTCAAAACTATGGAAAATAAATAGTACTTTTACCTGCATTACAATTAGGTCTTTCAAAAACCCTTTTTTGGGGAAGTTGACGTCCATTTTCTTTGATTGTCAGATGGCAAATAAATAATAAACAAATAGTCACTTTTTGATTACATTAGTTAGTATGACTGGTATGAATGACTTGGCTCTGCGAATTGAGATTGGGATAGGGTTTTCCACTTTTTTTCAGGTCCTAAGTTGGTGGGGTCTGAACATGAATAGTCCTAAAGTCTGCGCAATAGAGTTTTATGGTGGAGTGCAACGTGCGCACGACCGACTCCACCCTTTGAACCAAGGGTTTTTGTGCTATGGTCAACCGAGGTGGTGCAGATAGCAACTAGACTCCAAGGTCGTAGGTTTGACAGGAGTTTCCTTCTCCTGGCAGATGCAAGCTAGCTATGGGGGTCTGCTGCCCCTTTTGCGGTTGACCCATGATTAAACCACAGGACGTGAACATTCCGTAGTTGGTAGATGCCTGAGCTGGCTATAGAGTTCTACCGACCCTTTGATGGAGATTAAGAACAGAACAGCTGCCTGCAACTTTGATCTCAGATCCTCATGATAGTACGGCTGTCTGGTATATCATGTCACTAAATTGACCTATCCCTTTCACCCCTCAGCTTTCCTGCTCATATGATCCACACCTAGTGCCAACTAGATGACATATTCAAGGATGAAGCCGCAAAAGAAATATTCATTTAAAAACGCAGAGGTTTAATAACTGTTCACATAGCAAGTAAAAGGCAATCATGGAAATTTGGGCTTTTTTTAATTGACTCACAGTTTGGCAAATGAACATGCAACAATATAAAAATTATGAATCACTGCCACCCATATATGCTGTGTTGGGGGTGATCAATTAAAAAGTTGGAAAAAGGGGTGATCAATTAATAAGTTACTTCTCTCACCTTTTGTTGGGCTGTGATCACTAAAAAAAACAAATTTTCAAAAAACAAGTGGGCACAAATTAGTGATCAATTTAGCATAAACATTGCATATTTATCTAAAATCCTATTATGGGGGGGAATTTGCAAAAATGTAAAAAAAACAATTTTCCCTACTTATTGAGAGGAGTGAGTGTGCAAAATTTCAAGTTTCTACTATGAATGGTTAGGACTGGGTGAAGTCCGGATACATATAAATGTGAGAACACATGAATAACCTAAACCCAGCAATAAACCAGTGTTGTGGGTAGCGGTGATTAATAATTAAAAACAGACAATTAAAATGTGTTTACCAAAAGTTTAACAGAAAGATCAACTCTAATAATGAACAATGTGATTTTCTTGGTTTGCTGTCCATCACACTGGACTCCTCCACTGGAGAGAGAGATAACATTTTGATGAAAAAATTACTTCCAGACAATCATTTCAAACTATGAACTATTCCCAGTAAGCATATTCAGTATTTTTTTCTTTTAAATTTTTTTTTTTTTTTTTTAAAATTAAGAAAATTAAGAAAATATACATATATATCTACCCATATAACCGTTAATTTTTTTCCACCTGAATTAACAAATAGATCATATGAAAAAACAGATCAGATCAGGACATTATTTCAATTAAATTTGAAAAGTTTTTACCTTCATCTTATTTCAGGTGTTTTTTTAATTAAGATGAAGGTAAAACCTACACCTTTTTAACTGCCTTCAGAACTTTTAACTTTAATGGCTTGTAGATAATTGTGAACTGTTACTTCTGACACCTGGACTTGAAACTTGTCCTTGAGCTTAATTGCAAATTGCTTCAGTGTCAACCACACACACAATTGTTGCTCTTCTTCTGATAACGTTCATTTTCTCCCACCTCCATGTGGCTTTTTTATTGTTTTGCCACTACGCAACCGTGCATGTGTGGTTTTATATTTGACACTTGTTGGCTGAGCGTCATCCAGTCTCCTTCTGCACACCTCACAATCCGTTCTCTATCAAGAGCGCTGGTTGGATTCATCGATATCATTTTGTCAAGAATTTGGTGATTCAACAAAGTATTATTCGACAGATGGTTTATTGCTGCTACGTGTAGAATTTCATTTTCATATTCAAATCTTATCCTCCAAAAATTTGGCTTAACATTGGAATTTGCATATCTGGTGCAGTGTCCAGCCTGTTGCAATATTTAGTTTGTGTGCTAACATATTTTAAAAAGCCTGATTTATACTTCAGGTCTACTAATTATTTTGAAAATGAGTGAACACCAATTTTTTATAAAATAGGGTAATTTTTTATCAAATTTTATTAAAAATATCTTATCTCGCAGAACCCACATTGAGAAATACTGGACTAAGTGCGCTGATTCACTGCTTACTATGTAATTGTAAACAATATTCTACCAAACTCTGGATAAACATTTACTTCACATTTAAACATTTCTTAATTAGAATTGACAGACAACTTTTCTAAACATTTCTGAAGCAAAGTTAAAAAGGTGTAGTCAAATTTAATTAAAATAATGTGTTACAATTACTTCATCCAATAATAATATTAATAAAGATAGATCAGGACAGACGTCATATAGCAATGATCAGCAAGTTAATCTCTCTGGCCATTGTTAGTGGGCTTGTTCCTCAGCGAATCTCTCACTAATAATGGTCTGATATCAATTCATGCTAAGTTAATATTACTTATATAATGAACAGTGTAATTTTCTTGGTTTGCTGTCCGTAACACTTGACTCTCACTCGGGGGTAAAAATCTTTCTGATAAAAATACCACCTACCCACCATTTGAAAATATGGACTCTTCAACTGAAACAAATTTGTCATTATTTTTTCTTAAAAAATAGTTTCATAGAAATTCAAATATAGATTTTTTTCAATTATTAACTTGTAAGTTCAATCGTCAAATGATAGTGTGTTTGAATTTTGTGGTTGTTTTGTCATGTCAATTTCAGTCATACATGAACAGACACACAAGTTCCAGGCTTTCAAAGTTACTTAGTGCACAAAATCTTGGCACCCCTGAAAAAGAATGCAGAGTGCTAACAGTTAAATCCAACCTAAACTTGACTAAACCTGACATAAATCCACAGAGTTAAACCGTTCAAGGAAGAAAAATCTGCACATAAATTAGATTTCCTTCCAACAAGGCATCAGAGCCATATTGATTCAATTCCATCCCCAGCAAGAAATCTTTGAGATTTTGCACTTAACTGACCTTCATGCTTCTCCAATGTTCTCCTTTTTGATGGATGATACCAAGCAGTCCTACAGCACAAGCAAATACCTTAATAACACCTCTTAGCAAAGACAACTTTGATAATACATCTCTAATATAAATGTATGTGTGTGTCCAGGATTTCTCAAAAACTATGAGAATTAGACCTGTAAAACCATATATATTCTGAATTGGCATCATCCGTAGAAGGTTTGTTTATACCATTTATTTGGACAGACATAGGAGTAGTACCTTTATTAGTCTCTCAAGTGCATGGATACATTCTTAAATTAATCATTAGAAACACTAGGCTTACAGAGGTCATTTGTCATACAGAATCTAACTGTACAGTCAAAAATGGATTTATCACAAAATTTTAATTTGTACGAGAAAATCATTTCTTTCCACACTCATAAAGTGATGTCTTATATTTGATAAGTAAGGTTTACATTATTATTAAAAACCGTCAACCAAAACTGTCAATATATGTTTCTTCAATTTTCAAGTTATTTTTTTGTCATAGTAAAAATTTGAAATGTTGCACTCACACCAATGAGTATCCGGACTTCACCCAGCCCTAACTGTTCATAGTAAAAACATGAAATTCTACACGGATAGATAGGAAAATGTT
>VCCN01003932.1:1885492-1897596 GCA_006491835.1 Architeuthis dux
AAAAGGTTGGGAACCACTGTTCCAGACTGAAAAGGAGGACTTGGACAAACTGACACTGCGGTACACTGCAGCTCATCAGTTGACAATGGCAACTACGTATAATAAAAATCCATTAACAGTTGTTTTCAGTTCCCACTTTTTAAAAAAATATATTTGAAGTAAGAGGTTTTTTAGTCACACCCCAAAAAGGAGGACAAGTTATTGTCCGGCTCAAGGTGGTGTCAGACGGAGGACAGAGTTATGGTGTCAGATGGAGGACAGAGTTGGACTGTCTGGCCACTCTAGCTATATGGGGGTCATCTGGAACCTTAATGACTTGCTTGTATTATCCAAATGACAATTCCCCAAAACTATGTATGGTAAATAAATTCAACTAATTATGTCCTCAATATCATATTATATCCATTTCTAATAGGAAAATTGATCTGAAAACAGTTGTCACTGGCATACATTTTGAAATGGCTGTCATGGGCGACATATTGAAAATGCATTAGGCTATAAGTGTACCAAATTTTATGCTTTTATCACAAAATGCACAATTATTTGGCTAAGCGGCCCCACTATAAATGCTTACCTGTAAATACTTTAAAAATTAGTTGAGTAAATTCAGGAAATTAGAAAAAGAATATGTTAAGAAATTGTGAAAAACTGGAGGGTATAATACAACAATTCCAAGAATTGCAATCAAGACTTAATAACTTTTTCAAGATTAGGAAAAAAGGGAAACAAGCCTGGTTGCTCCAGGGTCAACCTCTGCTCCTACTTCCCTATATAATTCTACTATAAATTTTGGAGGTATGTAAGACTTGTCACTTTAGCACAGGTGGTAACACACCAGGCTAGCGATCACTAGGTCATGAGTTCAAATCACGGTAGGAGAATGGGGATTTTACATATCAGTTTACTCCCCTATTTTTGGTGAGGATTGTTCTTGTTCTTGTTACATAGGAAAGTAAAATCAACTGACTTTGTCCTGGAGTTCGACAATATATCAATGATGCTTTATAAAATGTTTGTGCAAAAATATGGAGAAATAATCAACCAGGTTTAAATCTAGGAACAGCAGTGCCGGATAAAGGCATGAGCTTTAGGGGCTGCACCCTAGGGGCCTCCAACAGCTGTAAGGCCTCCAGAAATTAAGCGAATAGTTATTTTGTTTCTGAATGCTGAATCAAAGTATACATACTCTAAATTATCTATATTAAAAAAAGGGAGGGGGGGTATATTGTGTATATATTTGTAGTAAACATACTAAGGCAAAAAGAAGCACTACTGTATACATATATATCGTATGGCGGTTTGTGACGTTGAAGAACCACTAAACAGGCTTGTTCTCATGGCAATTGAAAATGATGTTCAAGAATTTCCAATTTACTGATGTCTTGGAGAAAGTTGTTTCCAAGCAAATGTTTGAATTTTAATTATTGTTAGCTTTGTAAAAAATTAATTTAATTTTCCTTTAACTTTTGTTTCCTTCTGAAAATATTACTCGGGCCTCACAGTACCTGTACCCCTGGGAACTACAAAATTTTAATCTTTTACTGCGGAACAGTGTGAGTAAGGAAGACAAGAACAGTTTATGAAATGTAAATGAGAGATTGTGTTGAAAATAATTATTCATTAGATAATTACAATGTTAGATTGAAATGACAATTCAGAAGACCTTGTTATGTACAAATGAGATTTCTTAGTTTTTTTTTACATTTCGCCAGTTCATTCTGGCTTCTTCAGAAAAAGTGATGGAGATACAAGAAATTGTCTGTTATATATAGTCCACATCTGGTTGTGGGTGAGTTTAGTGATTAATAACTAAATTAAGTGAATATTAAGGGTTTTAAATAGTAGAGACTCGGATGATATGATACAATTTCTTGTATCTTCATCACTTTTTCTGAAGAAGCCAGAATGAACTCGCAAAACATGAAATAAGAAAATCCCATTTGTACACAACAAGGTCTTCTGAATTGTCATTTCAATCTAATATTGTTGGATAAATTATAATCCACATCAATACACTGGTCATAATTAAAATGTGTATTTTTTCATTTAATTAGCTTTATAAGCTATGTTGGATATTTAGGCACAGATTTGACCCCCACAGGTGTTGAAACAGGATATCATCGAGAATCCCAAACTGTGCGAGGTCATAAGCAGTATATTGACTGAGCCCTGACTGCAGATGGTGGGCTGGAAATTCAGCATGGGCGTTTGAACCCGATAAAAGTGACACAGAGGCCTTCAGGAAAGAGAGAGAGACACAGGACACCCTTGGAGAGGCAGAGAAAAGCTGGGCTTGAGAGCACAGGGTCAGTTCCCCTGGAGATCCCAAAAGCTTCTCAGGATGAATCCCTAGCATGCTAATCGTGATCGCCTCCCGAACAGCTGGCCAAGGTATCCTGTGCAACTTCTCCCAGGACGATACCCAAGCATGCCACAAGGACACCCGAAGGGCCATGGTTCTCTGAACTTCGAGGACATGGCGGTTTCAAAGAACAGATACTACACTTTGATCTTAGCCAAAAGGCCGAGCCCAAGGCCATCAGAAAACATTGTTAGACCGTGTCAAGTAAGGAAGGCCAGAATATCATCAGGAGATGGAAGATGATCCGAGCAGGCAATCTGTTTTTATTGCAATGATATTGTCCACAAAAAAAACACAAAAAGTTAATCAGAGAAGAATCTGTTATGTCACCAGACAAGAAGAAAATCATAACCAGAAAGGGAAAAACTGATTGCTTTACACGAACACGAACAACCCAGCAAAGGAAATAAGAGTATTGATCAACTTCAAGAGCATTTGGGGCCTTGAAGCATTGAAACATTTTATTTTAGTGTGAAAAAAATAAAAGTATGCAGGCACAAGCACACATTATAATCATATTTACACAATAGGGCCTTAAACCTTTGTGGTGGTATAATAAACATAATTCTTCTTAAAATCATTTGCATCTCTTGATAGCACTATATATTCCAGTAATTTATTCCAAAGTCCCACCACTCTATTGCTAAAAAAGAATTTTCTGATATTCAATCTACATCTATTTACTTCTACCATATGTATGTGACCTCTCAGTCCCTTATACTCCCTTCTAGTAAAAAAATACATCAGGGTTTACTACTTCTAAACCACACATAATCTTGAAGATTTCTATTAAGTCTCCCCGATCTCTCCTATTTTCTAATGATGTTAATCCTAACACTTTTAGCCTATCCTCATAACTCATACTTTTTAATTCCGGTACTAACTTAGAATAAGTCCAGAGACGTGCAACTAAAAGATTTTTTTGGAAAGGTAATCTAGTCTCAAGAGATCACCAACATTAGAGATTAAAGTTCAAAGAACAACAATACTGACTACAAAGAGAATGAAATATCTAGATGTCTGGAAGGGGTTAAGCATTATTGATCCAAAACCTTCAAGATGGCAAAGGTTGAAGACAGGGTTTCTTAAATTGGAGAATGAAATTGGAGAATGAAACTACAGATGAAAATAATGAAAAAAAAAAACTAGCATTCCAAGGGAAATTATGAATCAACATATATGGGTGGCGGTACCCATATATGTTGTGTTGGGGGTGATCAATGAATAAGTTACAACTTTTGTTGGGCTGGATCACTAAAAAAACGTCTGAATTTTCAACAACAAAAAAAAAAAAAACAGGTACAAACTAGTGACCAATTTAGCATAAACTTACATTGCATATTGAACCCTCTTCTAAAAACCTATTGGGGGGGGGAGATTTTCAAAAAACAAAAACAAATATTTTCACAACTCATTGAGGGGGGGGGTGCAAAATTTCAAGTTTCTAATATGAATGGTTAAGGTTGGGCAAAGTTCAGATACATAGATAGATATAAATGTCAGAACACATGAATAACCTAAACCCAGCAACAAACCAGTGTTGTGGGTAGCAGTGATTAACTAGCATTCCAAGGGAAATTATGAATCACCGCCACCCATATATGCTCCTTTTTACCTCGTAAATTAAGCAGTGATGGTGATAAAATTAAGTTACCTTCATGAAAATGCTACCAGTATGATTTGATCCATAAATTTGATTTAAAAAAACCCACCAAAAAACAACACAACAAACAGGTCAGGTTAGTCACTCAAAAGAAACTATCACTTGACCAATGTAAGCAGCATGTCGTGTTGGGAGCGATCAATCAAAAGATTTGGAAAAAGGGGTGATCAATGAATAAGTTATTTCTCTCGCATTTGGTTGGGCAGTGTTCACTAGAAAAGTCTGAATTTTCAAAAAATAAAACAAGCATGAATGCCGCCGACACAAACTAAGGAATCAATTTAGGATAAACTTACATTGCAAATTGAACACCACACTAAAAACATATATGGTTTCAAAAAAACAAAAAACAAAAAAAAACAAAACATTCTCTACTGAAGGGAGTGTGTGTGCAAAATTTCAAGTTTCTATGAACAGTTAGGGCAAATGTCTGGATACATAGATACATATAAATATGAGAAGACATGAATAACCTAAACTCAGCAACAGTGTTTAAACTGGTCTGTTGTGGGTAGCAGTGATTGACATAAGGAAATGTAGTCATGGGTGTAATGAGATTTTTGTAATAAAGACCTGGTGTGACTGACACTGAACTCGTTTAAGAAACACTGTTCAAATGAGGAGTTTGTTGATGACACAGATCACCACAGTTGTCGGCTGTTTTTAATACTTCTTTTCATTTTATTCTTTAACATTTTGTTTTGTTTTCAAACAGAGGCTGATCGAATAATGACAATATTTAATGAAAACTTAAAAATGCCAAGAAAGATGAAGTAATTATTAATGATTCCATGAAAACTGAGACGCATTTCCAAAAATGCAGAACGAAATACAATCACCGAAGAAATGAAACTTGTAGTAAAAAATAAAGAAAACATTTAATAAAGAATACAATAGAAACCGGCATATGACCAATGTCTTTTGGCAGCAAGCCGTGTTGGGGGTGATCAATTAAAAAAATTGGGAAAAGGGGGTGATCAATGAATAAGTTACTTCTCTTGCCTTTTATTGGGCAGTGATCACTAAATAAGACTGAATTTTAAAAAAACAAGTAGATATAAACTAAAGGATCAATTTAGCATAAACCTACACTGTAAATTGAACCCCCCACTAAAAAAACTATTTAAGTTTTTTTCTAGACATAAGGAGTAAATGTTGAAATTTTCAGCCCTCTAGCTCCATTGGTATGGCCTATACGTGTGATACTTAGATAGGTTTCTTCAGTTTTTGAGTTGGTCTGGCTGGCTATTTTGACAGTTTTGGTTGACAGTTTCTAACCAAATCCAGTAACTTTAAGGATGGAAAAGCTATCATTAGGGGCAGAGGATTGTAATTTGGATTGTCAACTTGAAAGCCATTAAATACCAAATGATGTCCCTGGGGCAGAACTTGGCTTAGTATCCATGTAAATTATGGAATCAATTTCTGTGGACATGGATCATGTTAGTTTAGATAGAAAATGTGCTGAAGAAATGAAGTCAGCAATAATATCTTTATTTATTTTTTGTTAGATTAAACATTGTAAACCATTATTGATTTTTGACTAGGATTTTCTTCTTAATTAATCACCACTACCCACAACACTGGTTTATTGCTGGGTTTAGGTTATTCATGTGTTCTCACATTTATGTGTATCTATGTATCCAGACTTTGCCCAGCCTAACCGTTCATAGTAGAAACTTCAAATTGCACGCGCGCACACTCACTCACAACAGTTTTTTTGCTTTATGAAAATCCCCCCCCAAATAGGTTTTTAATGGGGGGGGGGGTTCAATTTGCAATGTAAATTTATCCTAAATTGAGCCCTTAGTATGTATCCAGCAGCATTCATGCTTGTTTTGGGAAAATTCAGACTTTTCAAAATGTGAGAGAAGCAACTTATGCTTAATTTATGAGGTAAAAAAAAAAAAAAAAAAAAAAAAAAAAAAGCATATATGGGCGGTAATTCATAATTTCCCTTGGAATGCTAGTCTTGATTTTATTTTTCATTAGATGAAGCATTGTTAACCATTATTAATTTTTGACTAGTATTTTATCTCTTCTTAATTTTCAGTTTCAGTTTGCAACTTACTCTGTCGATTTATTGGAAGTGAGTAAACAGCGTGAATCGGAAAGTCTCACCGAGAGCTTATCCTTTATTCCCAATCGGTGTTGTTTACATAAAGTGACGGCCTGGGTAATTTGCGATAAAAAGAAACTAAAATTTGAGATGAAAGAAAATACGAAGTCAGTATTTTCAGAAGGCTCTATTTGTAAAAGGTTCCTTAAATCCGTCTGCAAACAGGATGATATATAAAAACCCATATATAAAATTCAATTCTATCTATATTATAATTTGTGACATGTAAGTCAGACTGTCTCACCAAGTGAGTCTACATTGCAAAATTGCTTTCAGAGTGATCTCCCTTAGATCATTATCATTTTTATTATAAATGATTTGAAAATTACTTTGCAGGTAATGTGTTAAATTATTTAAAATAAACCAATATATCTTTATTCTATTAAATATGGCTTTGTTGTCCCTTACACTACCATGAGTTTTTCAGATACTACACTGATTTAGATTTCCACCCCTGGGTATATACAGATATTCTACTATATAAAACCGACTTATTTTACTAAATAAAACTTTATGTATTTACACTTTGATTACTGAATTTATATATGAAAAAATTAGTGGAAATACTTTTTTTCACGTAAGACCCAGCACCCCTATTTAATTTGACATCTCAATAAATATCAAACCGAACAAATAACTGTTACTACATAATGAAAGAAAATAATTTTTATATCAGATTTTTCTCCTCTCGGGAATATGACCCAAAACTACTTTATGCAATCTAATCTAATGATGATAAAGCCCAAGGCCAACCAGTGTACTTCTAAGCTTTTTAGTTATTTCTAGTTTGATACAAAATGGATATAAGAATTTTAGTTAATGTAATTTTAGTCTGTGTAACCTTCCAAATTACTGTGTAACCATACAGACACAGAATGCAGCTTTATGTATACCGGGATCTACCGATAGATCGCCCATTGGCGGTTATTTACAAGTTTTTGTAGATGAAAATTTGAAAGCTTCTATGTTTTAGTGCATTTTAGTATAAAATGCAATACATATAATAATTAAGACATCAAGTCCGAAATATCTGCCAATTCGTTGTATAAACAAAAAGTTGCTCGATACTTCACTATTGCTGAATGAATTTGAAAACAAACAAATTATATTATTTATTACAAAAATTAAATTATTTTTGTGTTTACAGGTACTAAATACAGTCTATATAATATATAGACGGTATTTAGTATATATATATATGTTCGGCTCTCATAGCAACTTAAAAAGAAAACACTGTCTAAGGAAGTACCAAATACGATTAAAACAATTTGCCAATTGATAGTGAAGTGAATAAAAACATGTGTCATAATTTTTATTGTTTTATTATGCTCAATTTAGCAGTTGTGATGGCCTTTGAATAATGGCTCTGGGCTATTATTTGGTCCATTTTTTCCACCAACATTTGGCTGATTTTCCGTTTTACCACCCCAGGCGATCTTACGGTAGATCCTGGTATTGTTAGCAAAGTAATGACCATTTACTAGTTTAAATAACAGCTATCTAAGCAAGTACTAATCAATGAAATCCAGGATAATAGAATACACTTAGAAAGAAATCAATGGCTCATCCTGCATAGTCAATTAGGCAGGAAGTCATGAGAATATAAAAATGATTAGTTATTATATCAGTTAAAACTTACATTGGGTCGAGTAACTAACTTCAAGTGAGACATGAAATATCTGACAGCGTCTTTTTGGTTTTAAACTGGATTTTCGATGAAGGATTTTGAATATTTACATAATCCACAAACTCCCCCACCCCCTGTTTTGTTAGTCTATTTACTATAGTCTATTTTCTCAAGTGAAAAAAAACAAAGAAAAAAGATTCACTGAGAGAAAACAAATAAGATAAGATGCACAAGATTAATTCAGTTCATTGAGGAGATATTCCCACTGGGAGGCTATCTTCACTGATAAACTAATGAAGTATATTATCTAATTTTGTCTGCATACAACACATGTCAAGACAGGAACTTTTCTGATTACAGAGTTCTGCATCCTGTTTACCACTTAAAGGATAGATTTACCACAGTTTTATCAATCTTTATTGGGACAATCAAATACAACAAGACAGCACTTTTACATTATTAAACCTAAAACCTTAAAATTATGAATCACTGCCACACACATATGCTGTGTTGGGGGCGATCAATTAAAAAGTTGGAAAAGGGGGCTGATCAATGAATAAGTTTGAAAAAAGGGGTGATCAATGCATAAGTTATTTCTCTAGCCTTTTGTTGGGCGGTGATCATTAAAAAAGGTCTGTATTTTCAAAAAACATGTGGGAATAAACCAGTGACCAATTTAGCATAAACTTACATTGCATATTGAACCCCCTCTAAAAACCTATTGGGGGGGGGGGTAAAAATTAAAAAAAAAAAAAAAACAACATTTTCCCATCTCATTGAGAGGCGTGTGTGTGTAAGCAAAACTTCAAGTTTCTACTATGAACAGTTAGGGCTGGGCAAAGTCCAGATACATATAAATTTGAGAACATATGAATAACCTAAATCCAGCAATAAACCAGTGTTATGGGTAGCAGTGATTAACAGTTTTTGTCTGAATTCTGTACGCGGTTTAGTTGGACTATTTTCCATATCTTTGTTGTTATTTTTTCACAAGTTTTGGCTGTGTACCCTCCAGCCTACCCCGGCTGTTCTTTGTTCTGGAATGTTGAAACTAGTTTCTGCAGAACATATTCTTCTTACTATGCACATTGCACATTGCCTCACAGGAATTAGTTTCAACATTCTAGAACAAACAACTCCCAAGGAAGGCAAGAGGGTACACAAATTGGGAAAAAATTAACAACAAAGATGAGGAAAATAATGCAAATAATCCACATACAATGATTAAAAGCTTGCAGAGTTTAAAATTTGTAATATTAATTTTTCAAAGCCTTAATAAAATCATTAGTAGGGAAAATGGTGATCAATCCATAAATTACTTCTTTTGCCTGGGAGGCTGTGGCTGCAGATTGCGGCAGATGGAGACTTGCCATCAAGGCAGGTATCCAGACAAGCAAGAGGTGAAGATTCTATATCAAATCTTTGACAATACTCAAGTAAGCAATTAGGAGCAAGTCATCTTGACATACACAGACGTTTGTAAACAAGACCTGAAGGCAGCAGATGGAGACTTGCCATCAAGGCAGGTATCCAGACAAGTGAGAGGAGGAGAGAGGACCAGTGGAGAGATCGCAGACAGAAGAGGGTAGTGACAGCACCTACAGAGCCGGGCTTGGACTACACCTGCAAAAGATGCAACAGTCACAGCAGGCGCCGCAGCTCAATCAAAGACCAATCCTTGGCGCATGCTCCATTGTCTTCAGAGACAAAGGGAGGCCAACAACAACAACATCTTGACTTGAAACCTATCAGCACAACTCTTAAGCAGTCTACAGTAATTTGCTGTAATCAAAGATATGAGGAAAACTAATTCAAAACAGAAAAAGTACATCTTTTATGATTAGTAATGATTTCATGAAAATTGCTACATTATAGCAAAAAGGTATCGGGTGACTTTTTTCTTTTGTTTATAATTAAATGTTTATTAAATAATTAAATAATTTTTTTTAAAATACATGATTATCTCTTAAATTCACTCTGGAAAATTCAAAAATAATTCATGGGGAGTAACTTCTGATTAAAATTACTTTTGCACTTTGATATTTTTAAATTTTTTTTTTAATACTATTCATTGAGCAATATCGCGTACGATTCATTCTTCTCCCTTTTCAACCAATCACCATTCAATGGGAAGGTCACGTGTTTAAAGATTCAAAGTGTTCCCATCAAGAACCTTAGCACTTTGTCAGTTCGGTTGGTGGGAAGCATTCAAGATGAAACAACATCTTTTCATCCAGTGCCGATATGCCACTGATGCAGACAGGGGACATCTCAAATCAACCCTCTACAACCCAAATGGCAAACAAAACAGTTCTAATGTGGCCACCCGCCACAAACTTATTCATTACAGTAATTATATCAATTATTGTTGTAATGATATTACTTTTATGGTAAGAATATTATTGGGCACTACAATATGGAACCCATTGAGCTATAACTGTGAGACAGGTGCCATTTAATTTGTCTCATAAAGATCTATAATTGTGCCAAATTTGAACAAAATCCATGATAGTCATGGTATTTTTGCCCTAAAAATTTGTTGATTTGACATGGAATGACCACCATACCTGACTAAACTTAATGGTCGAATTTCTTTTTTTAAATAAAATTAATAAAACCTGACTAAACTCAGATTGTTATCCACAGGAAAGACGAAATGTATTGAGCGGCTTCAAGATCAGGCAGAGGATGCATCTGCATGGATCTGGCAATCATGATGGAAAACCAGCAAAGCCTTGTGATAGCTTGAGGTACTGCTGGGGCAACTTGGGTCAGTGATAATGATGCTTTGGCCCCAACACCATTGGCTGATGGCTTTGTTGAAGGCACTCCTGCTGTTTAATTGCAGCAGTAGCTGTATGGATTTATTATTATTATACATGATAAAATGCTGCCAAATTGATGGAAAATAAGATAATAAATATGTGAAATATAGAAATTCAATTCTGTTTAAATGTCTTTCTGCCAAGATAAAAGATGACACCAACAATGTTATCTGCCTTATTTTTATATCTAATTACAATTGAAGAAATCCGTCTCCCAAAATCAATCATGGCAATGCACATTTTGAAGCAGTGGAGAGCTATGATCGGCCACATCCTGTGAAGATATGGCACCTATGGAATGACCCATTATTAAATTAATCATGTATAATAATGATATCTTCGTTTCAACTCTACCCACCTGTCTTGTCAATGTCCATGTGTTATAGCAGTGGTGGCACCAGGCACCACGTCTGGTTATCACTAAAGAACCAAAGTGGATAATGAATGACCATTGGTTTTGAAAGACTTGATTTCTTAATTGTGATGAAATGTTCATAGATGACAATCATATATTGATCAATACTGGGCCATATGACTTCCTCCTTGAAGACAAAGTTTAGACTTTGAAGCATGTTGTCAAGATATTGGTTTCACATTTGATAATAATCACCAGAGTAGGTACATAACCATTAAATTCATGAACCACTTGATACCACTACTACTGACAGTGGAACTCTTCCATGAATAGAATTTCTTTTAAAAAAAAAGGTCAAAGGTAGGTAACTTTAATCAGTAGTTATTTCCCTTGATACAGAACATTCAAATTTTGTATATGAATTTAAGAGTTAAGCATAGACATCTTAGAAATAAAGCCTGTTAAGATCAATCTAGGTAACATTAACAGTTTATTCCTGTCGATTCCTTGTGGAGCATAGGGCTGCAACCACTCTGCTGCAGTTTCAGTAGGTTTTTACAGGGTGGAGTTGCTAGCTCCAAACCCAACTCTCCTCCTTTAGCCGGGCTTGGGACTAGCTGTGGTGACTGCCAAGCTGTAGGTTTCTTTTCTGTCAGAGTAACCTTCTCTTAGATTGATTGCTTTATAGAGCTAAAAGGGATTCAACTGCCCTGCTATTTACCCAGATGTGGTGGGAGAAGTGGATTCATGCTTTTCCTAAGGGCATTAGTGTGAAGTGAATATGAACAGCCTCAGCTGAAACTAACTTGGTCTGCATTGTTAAGTAAGTTTTTTGAGTTATTCCCCTTAGGCAGGAGAGTGCTTATCAACTTTCAGTAAGGGGGCGCGGTTTTACGTTCTGGTGAACGAGCTGCCAAATTGGTTTTAGAAGATCGGAGAAAACACACGTATGAATAAACTCGATCTGTGTAAGTACGTCTTTTGTTTGTATTTTTAATCTGTTAATATCTGCCATTATACCAACTATACCCGCATATTTCGTTTTCTGTGCCGGTTACCATTCCACCACTGCAAACCTCCACTAGTTGAAGGAAAAATATTGAAAAGTTGAACAAAAAAAAATGCCTAGAAATAAATGTTTATTCTTTTTTTT
>VCCN01003932.1:2019971-2040170 GCA_006491835.1 Architeuthis dux
AAGCCAGGCTTGTTCTGAATTTGTTTTTACTCAGAACAGTTGAAGAATGTTTAACATAATTTTAATGAAGATTCAAAGAAAATGACAATGCATTAAACTATAATAGGACAATTTAACAATATCCAATTCCAAAACAACTTCAATTTTCCTCTTCATTTCTTAAAAAGGCAGTGAAGCTTTTGTAATACTAATTGTATTACAAAGAAATAACAATAACCCATTCTAATCTGTACTTTGAATGACTTTCAAGACCGTATTAGAAACGTCAACCAAAACTGTCAACATAGGTTTCTTCAATTTTTATGTTGGTCTGGCTGGCTTGCATGTATCACACATACAGGCTGCAGCAATGGAGTTAGAGGGCTGAAAATTTAAACATTTACTCCTTATTATGTCTGTCTTGTTTTTTGAAATCCCATCCCAAAGTTTTTAGTGTATAGTTCAATTTACAATATAAGTTTATGCTAAATTAGTCCCCTAGTTATCTGAGAATTCAGACTTTTTAGTTATCCAACAAAAAGGCAAAAGAAGTAACTAATTCATTGATCACCTCCCAGCACAGCATGCTACCAAAAGACAGTTATGTGACAGTTTCTATTGAGAGGTTAATGTCTAGAAAAAAACTTTATTAATTACAACCCCCCCCCCCAGGTTTTTAGTTGGGGGTTCAATTTGCAATGTAAGTTTATGTTAAATTGGTCCTGTAGTTTGTGTCCGGCAGTATTCACATGTTTTTTTTAAAAAACAGTCTTTTTAGTGATCACTGCCCAACAAAATGCGAGAGAAATGACTTCTTCATTGATCACTTTTTCCAATTGTTTTTTAATTGATCACCCTAACACGGCATGCTGCCAAGAGATGTTGGTCATGTGACGGTTTCTATTCAGTGACTAAGCAGACCTGTTTGATATCAAAATTGAAAAAATTAATCAAAAACGCCACCCATTATTTTACGCACAAAAGATCAATAATAAATCCATAAAAGTTCAATAATTGATGCACATAGAGCATCTTGGAGTATCGAGAGATTCAATAGGCTGAGGAGGTGCAAGTGGCCTAATGGTTAACAGCATGGACACAAGCAAACCGAGTTCAAACTCAGGCAGGGACAGTGTGTTCACTTTGCACTAATTCCCTCAAGAAAGGCATGAGTCAACTTCTCCCCCCAGCTATGGGTGAATAGCAGGGCAGTTGGAGCCCTTTAGCTCTGTAAGGCAGTCTATTTTGGGCGTTGGGCTAGCATCCCAGACCTGTGAAAAAATACCCACAATTGCTAGAAACAATGATACAGTCTCCATGGATCGTTCGAGAAATGGAGAAACAAGTCAGACCATAGATGCACTAGTTCAATCTCATGGATTCCCTTGAAAGCCTCTTCCTTTCAAAGCTCTTATTTAAAAGCCCCTTTCTTAAAGATTTTGTTTTGGTATGCCAATAACTTATAGGAGCTAAATGCACCAAAAAGGAGCTAGGTCTACCTTCAAAAGAGCTAAATTGGCAAATTTTGTTTCAGTATGTCAGCCTGTCAGTGTTGGTCATTGGTACTAGAGACTTTAGTGTAAAAATCATTGCTTCATGCATTGTTAGAGATGTTAATCTAAAAATCATTGCCTCATGTGTTGCTAGAGATGTTAGTATAGAAATCATTGCCTCATGTGTTGCTAGAGATGTTAGTATAGAAATCATTGCCTCATGTGTTACTAGAGATGTTAGTATAGAAATCATTGCCTCATGTGTTACTAGAGATGTTAGTCTAAAAATCATTGCCTCATGTGTTGCGTGACATGGAAGCAACTGAGCTGAGCTGAATCAATATCAGTCAGCAAAAGAAAAAACAAGACACAAATCTATGCATTTTTTTCTCAGTTTTATTATATTCTAGTTTTTTTATGTACACAGTAATTAGAGTAATCTCCAATGGAATAATGTTTGCTCTAAAAATCGAGGCAGAGTTGGATGAGCGACAGCCCTGGTCAACACTGGAACGGAGAGAGATTAATGAACGTTCAGAATGTGTAAGTGATACACCAGGCCTGAATTAAACTGGAGACCATCATGCAATGTTTATATTGTTTCATAACAGTTGCCCTTTCGTCTGGTTGTTATGCTGCAACCACAAGCATACTTTACAACACTGACTCATTTCAATTTGCCAGCTTGAACAAACATAGCAAAAGGGAGAACAAGAGGTAGTGAGGGGGAAAAAATACAAATCAATACCTACTATGCATAGTTGCATGACTGTATAAAAGTTGCTTTTACAGTAGAGCTGTTTTGAAGTTCATATATATATAAAAGTAACATTTCCCTACCTTAATTTGAAATCAATTAATGTGATTGGAAGGCGGCTCTCTTACCAACTGAGCTAAACTGACAAGTCTTATATACCTACAAATCTATTTATTATATATACACAAACAAAAGTTACAGTAATCCTCTTCAGTTGGAATAGAAGTAGGAGTGGAGTTGGTTTCTGGCTTCTGCAGGGTCAAACTTAGAATTGCACAGACTATATCTTTTTTAAGGAAGACAACAAAGTTGATTGCAACAAATAAACAGAAAGCTTAAATATTAGTATAAATTTGTTGCAATCAACTATGTTCCCTTCCATTTGTTTTTGCCTATTTTGTGTAGCCGTAGTCGATTTTGTAGAATTCGTCACGTGGTTTTTAATTAAATAAAAAAAAAATTAAATAACATTACTCGAGAAAATAAACAAAAGCTAGCTATAAATAGTTACATGAATTAACTTATTGAATTTACAATAAGTTAATTCATGTTCGTTGTTTAGTGTTTTATATATCTCTTTTTTCAACTATTTATAGCTAGCTTTTGTTTATTTTCGAGTAATGTTATTTAATTTTTTTTTTATTTAATTAAAATGTTTTAAGATCTCACTGATCAAATATTTAATAAAAAAAATGGAAAAAGATTTTGTTAAATAGATATATAACCAACATTTTGATAACAATAACCACGTGAGGAATTCTACGAAATCGGCTACGGCTAAATTTATATATTTCGATTCTATTTCCTTTTAAATACTGTCTAGATATTCATTTTTCGCTTTTAAAATGAAACGCAGCCAAAATGTCCGGGTTTGAAATATTGGCGGCAGAATTGTCCGTGCCGACTTGTCCATGGTTGATTTGTCTTAGATTCCCCTGAAAGTGATCCAGAAATGCAATTTCCATCTCAACACAAATTAAATTATAGTAAAGTACCTTTTTTGAAAAACTAACAACGTCATCTCCTAATTGTCATATCACACATTTTTTAATCAATAAAATGTATTTCATCCATTCACATCACAATTGCATTCATGTTGATTTCTATAAAGCACATTTCAGAAAAGTCACCTTTTTCAACAGTAACAGTCAGTCCCTTTAGTAACTGAACTAATCCCATAGAAAGTAAAAAGCAACAAAAACTAGAACACACTCAGTGAGCGCATACCTCTGCCAACGTCATACACCAACTAAAACTGGATGAAAATCAGATCATATATAGCTACAAGGATTAACTAGTTAATGATAAATGATAGATGGATATTTCTAAACTGCCATAATAGATCTACAAAAGGATAATAGATCTACAAAAAGAAAATAATACAAAAATTGCGACTGACATTAAGAAAATTGCTTATCCTTTTACCTATCATTATTTCACAAAAACAGAAAAGGTTGAAACTCTTTTGAAGTACAATTTTCTCTAGGTTGAAACTCTTTTGAAGTACAATTTTCTCTAGGTTGAAACTCTTTTGAAGTGCAAATTAGAAACCTTCAACCAAAACTGTCAACATAGGTTTCTTCAGTTTTTAAGTTGGGCTGGCTGGCTATGTATGCGAACAGGCCACATAAATGGAGCTAGAGGGCTGAAAATTTAAACATTTACTCCCTATTATGTCTAGAAAAAACATTTTTTTGTTTTAATAGGTTTTTAGTGTGTGTGTGGGGGGGGGCAATTTCCAATGTAAGCTTATGCTAAATTGATCCCTTAGTTTGTGCCTGTCAGCATTCAGGCTTGTTTTTTGAAAATTCAGACTTTTTTAGTGATCACTGCCCAACAAAGGGCGAGATATGTAACTTATTCATTGATCACCTTTTTCCAATTTGTTTTTTTGTTTTTTTAAAAATTCAGACTTTTTAGTTATCCAACAAATGGCAAGAGAAGTAACTAATTCATTGATCATCCCCAACCCGGCATGCTGCCAAAAGATGTTGGCCAGGTGACAGTTTCTATTGAGTGTCTAACCAGACTTGTCTTTTCTATCTTATTCAATTAAAGGGTTGCTGATGAGGTGAAGGTCATCCAATCTTTTCAGTGAGGAAAATTCATTCTGATTAATCCTATTTTAATGTAGCCGAGAAAGATGAAAAGAAGAAGACATATATAAGAAAACTGAGGGAGAAACAAAAACCTACTATTTTGATGCTGCCTTCTATAATTCTCCTGCCTTTGTCTCAGATCAGACAGGATTCTTGTGAGCTCAAAAAAGAAAATCTATTGACCAATTTTCAGCATTGATCTTAAAAGAAAAAAAGAATTACCCTC
The DNA here is from genome assembly GCA_006491835.1 of Architeuthis dux. Lineage (NCBI taxonomy): Eukaryota > Metazoa > Mollusca > Cephalopoda > Oegopsida > Architeuthidae > Architeuthis > Architeuthis dux. Next base: position 2,024,526 of record VCCN01003932.1, read on the forward strand.
AGTGAATACAAATCCATGATGGCCTTTGTATCTCTAAGAGACTTTTGGAGAGAAAATTAAATGCATCTTTAAAAGAGTATTAGACAATATAAATACAATGTAAATAGCATGTTCCAGCCTTTCTTCCTATCTTGCTGGAAAGTTATATTTCTATGTGCTATGATCAGATCTAATAAGAATCTAGTAATGATGTAGAGAAATTCAGAGGGTTTTTTTCAAACTCCGGTACAAGACTTTGTTTTTCTACTGTAACAAGAATATTCCTCACCAAATTTAGGGGCGTAAACTCTTCACTGTTTGTCTATCCCATCTCAGTGCCCGGCGGCAGTTGTGCAATATCCCAGGGGAGGGCAAAATTATTAACAGGTATTATAGGCCAGAGGAAATGTTGTGCCCCTTCACACACTTTCGCCCGCCCGCTTGCTACGCCTCTGGTTTAACGGCTTTCAAACTTTCTGCCGAATAATGTTTCAAATACACACAATTAGTCGACAGCCATTTCGTCCTGCAGACACTTCGCCGGAAAACTTTCTGCCGAAATGATGTTTCGGCGACAACTTTTTTTCTCAGATGTATATTTTTATTTTGTTAGTTTTTTTACTTGTGAATCTCCCTGTTTATTGTCTCAAAATATTCATATTTCAAAAAATAAATAAACTTAAAATTTCCTTCAAATCAACAGATGTTTGTTATTTTTTAATTTCATTTTGGTCTGCTTTTGCCAATCGACACCCTATTTTAAAAATGTAATTAAAATTTTTTAAATTTCTTTCCTAAAACTTTGGCTTTGCTAGAAAGTAAAAAGCCCAAATTTGTGTCTAAAGAAACCAAAAACAAATTTTCATTAATTATTAAGTAGGATTGGACAGTTTCAAAGTCAAGGTTTAAGTTTGTTTACTTTTATTATCGGCAAGACATCAATACGTCATAGTTGATGATTCACAGTTATTTGATATGTTAGCAAATAAAACTTTTATATAGAAGTGTTTTTTTTTTCAACAGTTGTCGATTTTCCTGCTGAAATGTGTTGTTGACAAAAATTTAAAACATCTAACCTGCTTTACGATTAAGTTTGATTAATCTCTGCTTATAACTTATGAGCTAAGATTCGTTTTTTACATACGCAGTTCTAGAAGAAAATATTTTTTCTTTCAATTTTAGTTGCTTTCAATCCATTAGACCCTAATTATCCAGAAATTTGTTTTGGGGGATTACGTTAGAAGATTTGTGCCACCTATAGCATTATAGTTACATTGTAAATAGAACCTCCCTCATAAAACCCGAAAAAATATTTTTTCTAAAGACTAACAAACAAATTTCTCGATGGTTCAAGAGGGTCTGGTGGAAACAAAATTTTAAAATTTTAATTACATTTTTAAAATAGGGATCAATCGGCGAAAGAAATTTGTAAAAATAACATAGTTTAAGTTTATTTATTTTTGCAATATGAATATTTTTCAGCCAAAAAAAAAAAAAAAAAGCCTAAAATGAAAATATCCTTCCAACTCCCAAACAAAAATTTTTGGCAAAATGTCAGTCGGCAAAGCGTCTGCATGGGAAACAGCTGTTGGCTAATTGTGTGTCGTCAAAATGTTATTCAGTGAAACAGCCGGACAAAAAAAATGCAAATACATTAGTAAATCTTTCACTTTTAACATTATTCTCTATGATGTAAAGAAACAACAATTCTTAAGTAACAACCTAATATATTAGTAAATCGTTCACTTAGCATTATTCTCTATCATAAAGATGACAATTTATGTGTAAGAACATAATATACATAGTAAATCTTTCACTATGATGTAACAAATGACATTTCATGTATAACAACCTAATATATTAGTAAATCTTTCACTTTTAGCATTATTCTCTATAATGTAAAAAAAGACGACAATTTATGTGTAAGAACCTAATATTTCAAAAGCATTAAACACAAAGAAGCTATTGAATGTGTTTTTTCATCTTTATTCAATTAAGTAGCACTTCAACGAGAGACATGCATCATCGCACACTAAGTAAAAAGCCAACTTACAAAGCTAATTGAAATGAGAAAAACCCACAGAAATAAAACATAAGCTAAACAAAAGAAAGAACATTGAAATGCATTTTGTTTCCATTAATGTTTTTAAAGGGTTGAATGCACAAATTTGTCAAAGAATTTGATAAAATAGAAAAGATTATGAAATGTAATTATATTCAAGTGCATTAAAATACACATTCAACAAGGAAATACATTTCACATCAGCACTCAAATTATTCACCAATTATTTCTAATCTTTAAAAAAAAAAAAAAAAATTCTTTTTAAATTTAAAGCAAAGTGAAAAGCGTTCTTGAAGAAACACTCATCAATCAATTATATTCATCTTTAAAAATAAAAGAATCATCCACACAAAAATATTGATTACAATTAGAGAAAATGTACCAATTCAAAACTGTATGTACTGACACAGAAACGAAAAATTGAAAACATGCAAAATAGAGAAGTCTTGAAGACAACGACTAAAGACAAAGCTCGAGACTACGACAAGATCAAAAGATAAAGATATATCAATTGGCAATGTTCTGTTGAAATATGGGCAGGTTCCAAAGTAATCCATCGCAGCAATCAAACCATGTGATATATCCAAACAAAAAGGAAAAGAAAAAGTATTGTAAATCATCACTAATGCACTGTTTATTCACTCAAGGCCAAAGGGAATCTGAGCTGAGAACAGTTGCAATAAAAGCAACAAAAATATTAAGATGAAAGTATACAGTAGCATAAAAGTGCCCCACCCAACACAACTGCCTCCAAAAGCTGAATGATGGCAAAGGAGCTAAAATTGAAGAATTTTACTATCTGACCCAGGGATTGAACTCATGACCATAAGGTTGCACTTAACACTTATATTCACTAGTCCAGTGGTTCCTAAAGTTATTCCCCACTTTTGTCAATAAGATTACTAGTATTCCCCCCCTTCCATTTATTAAGTTGCAACAAAGAATAATTTCAAATAATAACTTTATTTTACGTATAATTAGACAGCTTCATACTAAGAATTAGTTTAATTTTATAATTGTACAGCTGCTGCTATGTATTTGTTACTCAAAGAAAGCAAGCGAAAATCATTAGAACACATCATTTGAAATTCCAATTTATTACAAGAAAAATAAGAATTCTGCTATCGTAACTGATATACACATCAATGTGATCGCTGTTCTTGTTTTTTTGCTACTAGTTCTTCGATTTGTGGGTCTATTTGTGACAGAGTACATCTTAAGTCATTCTCAACTTGGAGCTTATTTTGAGCCTTCGACTTGATAGACAGAAGTGCAGGAAACCCTATCTCTAGACTGGACTTTTATTTTTACCTAATAGCCTTATTCCCCTCTAGACTACCCAGACCCCTCCCCCCCAGTTGGAAACCACTGCACTAGGCCATTGGACAATCAGGTAGCGGAATTTTGGTGCCTAAAACTTAATATCTGTTCTTTCCTGATCAAAGGTTCTCATATGGTGTTCAATTCTATGCTGGGCCTACTGAGGAGGTTATCAGAGCCTAGCATGTGTGCAGATTCTTTCAACCTCTTAATTCTCATTCATAATTACTTTTAATTAGTACACAAAAAAAAAGAAAGAAAGAAAAACAGTTTTTAAAAAAATCAACACCAAAAATCATGACCTGTCATTAATAATGCCACAAAATTCCCCCGTCTTTTGCCAGTAACCAAAATGTAACATCTGTTTAAACACATGCAAGACAACATTTAACCCTTGTTTGAAAGGTTTTAAATATCAAACGTAAGAGAAAAATAACCAGAGAGAAAATAACCCAAATGTCTATCATTCAAATTTCAGAACAAGATAATCCATCAGTGTTTTCCCCCATTTTAAATGGTACTGTGAGAAAATAAGTGCTGAAACTATTTAAGAAAGAAATATTACCCTATTTGATGGCATATAAGACCCCACCTCCACTCATTTCAGAAGGAAATATTAAGAAAAAAATGCATTTCCCTGTATTCGACTCATTTATCACCAAGTTTAGGATATAAAGAGAGAAAGTGTAAAACTAATTCATTGAGAAATTGTCACAGAATTCAAATATTATTGTGTACAATCATCTTTCTCTTACAAATAACAAAATAATGAAATAGTCTTCTAAGGGAAGTAACTCTTGCATAAAAATATTTCAGCTGGGAAAATTAAGGAAAAAAATGCATTTCCCTGAAGTCCATTCATTTATCACCCAATTTGTTTTTAAACTCCTTCAAGTTGTTCTGACCAATTCCTCACACAATTTGTTGTTTTTTTATCTCCTCAAGTTCTGGCCAATGTGGGGCTGGACAACGCAGGTTATGTTTACCTTCTGAGCCATTTGTGGAGTGGAAAATGTGGGATCTTACATGTCATCAAATTACATTATGTATTAAATTTGAGATCATTTTATGTAAAAAAAAAAAATTTTTTTTTAAATAAAAAAAATAAAAAATGAAGTTCCATGCCCATTATCAGATGATGATTAAAAAGGTGATATTAAAAAGATGAGATTAGTGGCACAAGAAGAACAGAAAGAAGGTTTTCTGTGTTTTTTTTAGAAAATTCTTATTTAACTAGTTTACCCCTGCAATAAAAAAAATGACGGAAATATTTAAGTAATTTTGCAATTGTAATTACGTAAAAGTTTAGAATATAAAGAGTCGGTGTGAAGCTAATTCAACTGAGAAATTGTCTCAGAATTCAAATATTATTGTGTACAATCATCTTTCTCTTACAAATAACAAAATAATGAAATAATCTTCTAAGGAAAGTAACTCTTGCATAAAAACATCAGTTATTTCTTTTGGGATGTAACAGACAAAAAAATATAGACATACACTTAGCGTATTATGTAAGTAGATGCAAGATTAGAAAAATTGATATTGCTGGGTCAATAACAAAGAAGTTTTTCTTTTTGTTTTGTTTTTAATCCTTGTTTGAATAGACATGTAAAAAAGGTGTGTGGAGATAAGAAGCACCATGACTGACAACTTATAATGTTGGGGGGGGGTTAAAGGATGACAATGTAGAAAGCTGCGGTAAAATTGATAAATGAATTGTTTACCTCTCTCATCTGAAATCCAAGCATTTTGGACTGGTAATGAGAAAGTAAAAACAAACCCCAGTTAGAAGTCTACACTGGCTGGGTTTTTTTTTTTTTTTTTTTTTTTTTTAAATTATTTGAGAAAAATGTCAATGGTAGATAACTTGTGAAAACGTATCATCAGTGGTGTAGTGCTAATAAAAGAAGTGAGGGAACACAGGATTGCCTTCTCTAATAAGATGTCCGATCCAGTGAACGATGCAAGCCTCTAAATCTGGGTGGTGATGATGTTGGCTTTAAGATCCCCCAGAGAAAATTTTTGAAATTTAAACAATTTCAGAGATGTTTGGAGGCCATGTGTAATGAGTATTTGGACATTGGCTAATTTTTGTTATCAGTGAATTGTTCAAATAGAAAATTTTAGTTGTATATAAATAGTGAGGAAACACCTTCCCCCCAAACAAAGGGAACGCCATTCCCAAGCGTTCTCGCAGCACTACACCACTGGGTATCATACATACGCACACAGAGGCTATATTACTTACCCAGATGTTGGTTGTGGTAATCATGGTTCAGTGCTGTTTAAAAAGCCAATTAACAAAAGCCAGAACAAAAAGCTGAAACATTTGCAAATGATTTCAAATAAAACTATCAGCAAATAAAGAAATGAAGAAATTATGACTGAAACAAAACAATGTTAAAGAGCAACTAAAGAGAAGTTGGTTTTGTCGCTTGATTTGCATCTATGGAATGACGCTGCTCAGATAAATAGAACAACTAGCAGGAGTGGGGGGTATTAAGAACAGCATTAATCACATACCAACTTTTGTTCGGTCAATCTAATCTCTTCTTCCCATTGTAGTGAATTACAAATTACAAATAACAATCCCGTAATTTTTGAGTTTGGGAGTTATCGCCCTTGGTCGCTCAACTCTTAACTCAGCTCTTAACTCTTAACTCTTAACATCCTGTTGAAAATTTTCTAAGTCTAAATCCCAGTCCTGTAATGATTGAGCAGCAAATGGCTAAAAATGGTTTGTTTATTCAAATGTTTATAGTGTCTTTACTTGTGGGAAGAATGTTGTGAAAATTGGCAGTATTGCAAGAATGACTCCTGTGGCCTTGTGCGTTTTAGGATTTTCTGCCATGTTTGTTTACATGCGGCCTCATGCTCTTTAGGACTTCAAGAGTTATTGAGAGTTATCACATTTGGTCACTCAACAGGTGGCGTCCTTAAAAGCTGCCATCACAAATTGAGAAGAAGGACATGTAGGATCGGACCTTTCAGTTGGTGTTTACTGAGGTTAATTGAAAACACAAAACCCATCTTTGATGTTGACAACGTTGCAACCGATCCATTCTACGCCCTTCTTCAGGTATAAAATATCCGAAAGTAAAGAGTCTCTTATCAGTCTCTCTCTGAAGGCTGAAGAATAAACTGTCTGAAATATGTTAACATCAAAGATGGGAAGAAGAGATTAGATTGTCCAAACAAAAGTTGGTATGTTAACAACTCTTCTCAAACTTATAGACAAAAGCATTAATCACTTTCAGATGGTATGAATGCAGATCAATGCAATAAACACATGTAGTACATGTACCTGCACTGGTACACTATTGGTACACAGCTGGTTTTGATATCTTTAATGACATTTAAAGCCCTGCATCTCAGACTTTTTTGCAGGCAACCCCACCTTCGACTTTGGACAAAACCTAGGCCCCAGACCTTTAACTCAGACATTCAGAAACCATATTCCAACTAGACATTTATTTTGATAAACTCAAATCTTTCAAAATCTCTCGGAAAAACAGCACAAAAAGGTGGTGTTAGTTGCTGGTTTGTTTATGAGATTGTTTATTTTTTATGAGGGTTTTTATTTGTGGTGCAATCAACTATGACAATGCCAGTCTCATGTCCCATTTTGCATTAAGTCTATTGCATTGTTTAGTTTTTATTAGCCTTAAAGCTGAAAATCCAGCGTCGCACAAATATGTTGTTGGAAATGGAAGTAGAATCTTCACTGCTTGCAACGCAAGGGCTTGGAAACTTGAAATGCTGACCATCTTTAACCAAAAGTCCAAATACATTGAAGATTCAAACACTGGTGTAAGAATCAAGTTGTTAGTTAAATTAATGAAGTCCTCTTGCAAAGAAAATCGTGAACAGACTGAGTACTGGCCATAAATGGTGACACAATCCACTCGTACTTAGTGTCCTCAGTCTCGTCACCAAAGTACTTCGAAAGGTTGAAGCTCAGTTGCTGAAAATACTTTTGTATCACATCCCTCTCAGCCTTGGTAACTCCCTCCCCAGTCTCATCATTGTCAATAAATGCTTTTAAGGTAGGGAAAACCTCAAAATCACCTTTAGTAATTTTGCTTGCCACAGCAAGAAAGTTTCTCTTGGAAAGTATGTACAGAAGATGTACTGTAGAACTAATGAAAAAAAAAAAAAAGAGAAAGCTGTCAGCGTCTTTAGTGCAGATAGGTTCACTTCACACCATTGATGATTTTTGGCAGCTGCTTTCCTTGAAAAAAATTCTCATTCATTCAACTACCCCCCCCCCTAGATATCTTTTCAGCCTCCCGAGTATATCGTCGCATTGGATCAAAAAAGCTGTATGTCCACTTTTTGGAAAAATAACATTTTTACATGTTTACAAAATGTTACATCAGTTTCTTACTTCAAAACAGCCTTATGTCCAAATACACTCATGAAAAGGCTATGATATCTGGAGATATTGACTTTCACTTAAGGTAAATCAAATACAGAAACTTGTGTCAAAAAGGCTGTAACTCCAAGTGCATTGATTCAAGAAATATTTATGGACATAAGGCTAAGCAGAGCTGTGGAAAGAGTGCAAAATTACCAAAAAACATTGTTACAGTCACCTTTTCTGTTTTTTCTGCCATCAAAATATAACAGTTCAAAATATTTAATTGCTCATATCTCAAAACCATAAAAATGGACATAAGGCCCTTTTGACCCAATGCGACAATATGCAATACTAGAGGACGTTCTTGGCCACACTTGGACAGTATTTTGCAAGAGAGAAACTATATAAAGCTCCTAAACACCAAAATGATGTGACTTTAGTATGTTTATCTCTTAAATTTGAAAAATTTCATTTATATTACTAAAATCAATTTACAATAAACTATGAAAATGAAAAATATTGAAAATTATTTTCAATTTCAGTGTTCTAGATGTTAGAAATATTAAAATTCTAAAACTTCAAAATTTTTTTTTAAAAACCTTAAAATTTTAAAATTAACGTTCTTTATGAACGTAGTTCCAGCTTGTGTATGTCTCCTGATGTACATGTCACAGCTGCTTAGGCCATTTTCAACTTCACTGTTAGAACATGAACATCTCGCAAGCGTTTTGTAGGCGTGAACATTATTAAATTATTTTTGATTGGTCAAACATAGTTTCAAATTGAATCTCTTAAAGAGGCTTCAGTAGTCGTAATGTCCGTTTTCACCATCTTAACTGTTCCAATCAATAAAATCTATGAATGTTCAATTAATATTTTACTGATTAGTACTTAACTGATCATGTACAATTTGGCACAGATATACCACGGTCCCTGGAGTTAGGGAGTCCAAGAGGGGAATAAGGCTATTAAAAGGTAAAAATAAAAGTCCTGTCTAGAGATAGGGTTTTCTACACTACACTATCTATTTGCAGGCTTCAAATTGCTTTCTTTGAGTAAAAAATACATAGCAGCAGCTGTACAATTGTAAAATTAAACTAATTCTTAGTATGAAGCTGACTAATTATATATATTTAAAAAAAAATATAGACTCACAAATCGAAGAACTAGTAGAAAAAAAAAGAACAGCGATCACATTGATGTGTATATCAGTTACGATAGCAGAATTCTTATTTTTCTTGTAATAAATTGGAATTTCAATTGATGCATTCTAATTATTTTCGCTTACTTTCTTTGAGTAACAAATACATAGCAGCAGCTGTATAATTATAAAATTAAACTAATTCTTAGTATGAAGCTGTCTAATTATACGTAAAATAAAGTTATTATTTGAAATTATTCTTTGTTGCAACTTAATAAATGGAAGGGGGAGAATACTAGTAATCTTATTGACAAAAGTGGGTAATGACTCGAAAAGGTTGGGAACCCCTACTAGATGATAACCTCTTCAAGTAGCAAATACTGGAAATAGGAGTTGCTCTGGCAGGAAGTCAATTAATTCAGAAAAGGAAACACATTGCATCAAAATCTAGGAAGCACTGAGAGAGCGCACATAGACGCCAACGCTGTACACAAACTAAAAACAGAATGAAAATAAAATATTAATGAACAGGGGAGAGAACGCAATTCTCACAATATGTACAGATGATACTGAGTTACTTCCGTTGAAGTTTAAATTTAGTCAACCCTACATCCATTAATCAAGTCGGAAAAAAAAAAGAAACCATTTTTTTTAAAACCTTTTTTTTTCCATGCAGAATAAAAATATTTCTCACTCAAAAACAAATTCCTGGATCCACCCCAAAATGTAATCACTTTGGTAGCCCATTGTCCACCCTCCCACAAGATTTCATTGAGAACTTTTGGAGATATCAGGTGGACAGAATGCCGGAAAGACATACCTCACCAACTTTGTTGAAAGATCTAAAGATTCCAAGAAATATTAAAAAGGTAATCAGATAGGGATTTTTAATGAGCTCAGATAGTCTGAGTATGATTAGCAGGAAATGAATTCAGCTTGATCTACAGACGGTAATAATTTATTAGATTATAAGAGTCTGTCGAGGAGTTGCAAGGTCTACAAAAAGTCTAATTATCTAGGCTGAAAATCATCATCCTCAAAATTTATTAATGGAATCAGGGTGGAGCATAGGACGTATTTTGGTTTCAGTAGACTGTAACTGTATGGTATACTGAACCATTACTTTCAGGCCGTTGTATGGAAGTGAGGCTTCAAGGAATGTTGTTAGAGTCTAATGGATTAAAAGCACAAAAACTACTGGCTTAAAAAAAAAAAAAAAAATGGTTTCTTGGAGTTGGAGGTAGAGTTGCTACCTCAAGATGCACTGCCTTACAGGGCTAAAGGGCTCCAACAGCACTGCTTGTTACCCATAGCTGCAGGAAGAAGTGGATTCATGCCTTTCTCAAGGGCATTAGTGCAAAGTGAACGTAAGCAGCCTCAGAAAAAAAAACTAATTCAGTTCACAGATTCCATGCCGATAACCACTACGCCACTCCGCACCTGACAGTGCAATTGGTGTAAAAGTAACGGCACAGACAATGGAATAGGCAAACCGAGTTCAAACTCAGGTCGGGGCTGTTTATGTTCACTTTGCACTTATGCTCTTGGGAAAGGCATAAATCCATCTCTTCTCCCCCAAGCTATGGGTAAAACAGATTGGGCTCTCCAGCCTTGGGAAAGGCAACCAGTCTAGGAGAAGGACAACTGATTCCAAACCAGGAATGGTTTGACGCCCAATCTGACGTCCTTCCGACAGCTTCTGCAGCCAAGCTAAAGTTATTATTTGAAATTATTCTTTGTTGCAAAATTAATCTTATTGACAAAAGTGGGGAATGACTCAAAAAGGTAGGGAACCACTGTCTTAGATGAACTGCCTTAAAGGGTTGGGGGCCTCCAACTGCCCTGCTATTTAACCATAGCTGGAAGGAAAAGTGAATTCATGTTTTTCCCAAGGACATTAGTGCTAAGTGAACATAAAAATCTTCGGTTGAAACTAGAACTCGGTTCACCGATTGTTTTGTTCCAGTAACCGTTACACCACTCTGCACCTCCTAATTGTTTTTATTATGTGCTGTAACGTAAACCGAGTTGTGGAAAACTATCCGGGAAAGATTTTAAGAAAGTTTAGGACATACTTCATTTGCATGAAAGATAGAACTACAGGTTGAGTACCCCTTATTGATATATGATAGATGTTGCATATGTTATATGATAGATGTTGCATATGTTATATGATAGATGTTGCATATGTTATATGATAGATGTTACATCCAAAGGTTTAGAACTACAGGTTGAGTACCCCTTATTGATATATGATAGATGTTGCATATGTTATATGATAGATGTTGCATATGTTATATGATAGATGTTACATCCAAAGGTTTAGAACTACAGGTTGAGTACCCCTTATCCAAAATGACCAGAAGTGTTTTGGATTTTGGAATATTTGCATATACATAACAAGATATCACACTTACACCTCCAACAGCTTGACTTTCTATACTATAGATAAACATAAAATGCTTTCTCTGATCAGTGTTAGTCATAGGGGTATCTGCAGCCTTTTGACATTTTCAACAATATCTTTGTACAGATGAGAGAATAAGCAAGAAAATAAAGTGATTAATGTATGTAGGTCTGGTGTTGACAATAATTTGTTTTGATTGGGTCTTACTTTGTCTTTCACCGTTTGTAATGTAAATATAGTTTTATGTTTCTAAAGAGTTAAACAAAGATAACCAAGTTTTAACTGTAGTCAGAATGAGTTAAATGCATTTGAAAACAGCCTTGTCTCTAGTCTTTGAATCATACTACAGTACGGTCAGGTGTGGGATTTTCCATTTGTTTGTGACCCCTTGTTTTCTGAAAATTCAGACATTTTTAGTGATCACTGCCGAACAAAAGGTGAGAGAAGTAACTTATTCATTGATCATCCCCAACAGGGCATGCTGCCAAAAGATGTTGGTTGAGGGACTAACCAGGCCTGTTCTATTACCGATTCCGAAATGCCAGGGACTAGAAAAATTTGGGATTTTGGAATATTTGCATATACATAAGATATCACACTTCCACTACTGTCCAGTTTCTCCAATAGCTTGACCTTCTGTGCTATAGATAAACATAAATGCTTTCTCCTTTTCTTATCTCTGTTACTCATGGGGATATCTGGAGCCTTTTCGATACTTTCAACAATATCTTTGTACAGATGAGAGAATAAGCAAGAAAATACAGTGATTAATGCATGTAGGTCTGACAGTGACAATAAATTGTTAATCACTGCTACCAAAGGTTTAGGTTATTCATGTGTTCACATATTTATATGTATCTATCTATATATCTAACTATCTATGTATCTGGACTTCGACCAGCACTAACCATTTTTAGTAATAGATTAGCGGCTTAAATTTGCAATTTCTGTTTGAACAGCGTAAATTATTTTTTATATATCTGAACACCAAACAATTTTATTTATTTATTAATCACTGCTACCCACAACACTGGTTTATTGCTGGGTCTAGGTTATTCATGACATTTATATGTATCTATGTATGTATCTGGAATACACCCAGCCCTAACCCGTTCATAGTAGAAACTTGAAATCTCGTACACACACCCCCCTCAATGAGTAGGGAAAATATTTTTGTTTTTTGCAAATTCCACTCCAAAATAGGGTTTTAGTGGGGGGGTTGAATTTTCAATGTAAGCTTATGCTAAATTGGTCACTAGTTTGTGCCCGCTTGTTTTTTTGAAAATTCAGACATTTTTTAGTGATCACAGCCCAACTTATTAATTGATCACCCCCAACACAGCATATATTGGTGATTCATAATTTCTCTTGGTATGCTAGTTTTGATTGGGTCATGTTTCATCTTTCACCATTTGTAATGTAAATATAGTTTTACATTTCTAAAGAGTTAAACAAAGATAACCAAGCTTTTACTGTAGTCAAAATGAGTTAAATGCATTTGAAATTGGCCTCATCTTTGAATCATACTACAGTAAGGTCAGGTGTGGAATTTTCCACTTGTGGTGTCATGTTGGCTTTTCAAAAGTTTCAGATTTTGGAACATTTTGGTTTTCGGAGTTTCAGATAAGGGTTACATAACCTGTATTTGTTTTTAATTAGTCCATAATTGTACTGAAACTCAGCAGCCCAGCAACTACCAACAACACCACCAATCGATTTGTTCACATGTTTCAACACTTAAGCACTTGTTAATAATGACTACATCCAAGGGCATCTAAGGACCCATATTCAAGCAGCAAGCAGTTGCTAAGCAACAGGAGCTAGAAATCCTTTGAATATTATAACTTTTGAATGAAACAAATTTTGGCTGATTTAATTTTATATAATTAACCAAAGATAATAACTTTTATCATTTTGATAATTTGTTTTTTTTGATTCGGAATTTCAGGAAACCTATTTACATGAAAAAGATTCCCAGATTGGAAAGGACAAATATTAAATTGCAGGGAGAAAAAAAGCCAAAATAAATAAGGAAAAATGCACAGAAGTTAGATAGTTCTCAAGCAACTTTATGATGTAAAAAGGTCTCTTTAAAATGGGCGAACCACAGGGCACAGAGACTCTTTAAAACGAGAGAACCGCAAGGCACACTGTCTAACAGTGTCTATCACAACACCTCTTCGGAGAGAACTTCTCCCAGCACGACACCAGAAAACAAACTCTTTTCACTCGAATCACTATACACCAACAATGTTCTTCTGATCGCTGTCAAAACAAAAATCTCCCCACTTATAATCAGCTACTTATATCACACTCTAAAATGATGTGAAGTGGCTGCAAAAAAATCCGAAGCCCAAAAGGTTCCAACAGCGCTGCCAGTCTCTTCGGCAGTGGCTGGGCAGAGGTCCCCGGTTCGATCTTGTAGTCGGCACCATTGTTACACTTTATTTTGATTAAAACTAATCGATTTAGTGATTAAGTAGTCTGTCTTTCTTGGAATTTGATTCATCGCACAGAAAACTTGTTAAACAGATAAAAAACGATTTCGCAAAAAGATCCCATGTCGAGTTGTAGACGCGAGTTAGATTATAATCTTGTGAGTGACAATTTGAAAACACATTACGATTTTCATGTATTAGGGCCAATCAAAGCAAGATGATATTAAAAAGATAAGTAAAATTAACGCAAGTGAGACAGAAATAAATAAATAAAGAATGAATGAAGAGGAGATGCAAAGAGGAACAAGACAGATACACAAACGACATATATGAATAGAACTTTTGATATTTTACTGTTCAAATCAGTTAGCAGTTTTGGCATCCTAGTGTGTAGACGTGAATGTTCAAGTGTAAATAAAAGTGAATTGAAGACCCCAAGAAGTGTATGTGTTTATATTGTGTTATATTGAAGTTAGTGACGCGCACGGGCCAGAGAGTCAGCGCTTCGCCTGGCCTCTGTCTGGCAATGCACGTGGGGCTAATTAGGCATAGCTAAATAGAATTATGTTTTCTTAGCCTTTCTCTCTCTCTATGTCCACACTTTGTCCATTAAACCCCTTTTCCTCTGGGGACGTAATGTATATGTTGTGAGTCGAAAACTGCTATTTGTGGCTGAATGTATTCAATGTTATTACTGCGAGAACACAAAGCCGTAATGAACAGAATAAAAGCAACCAACTTGGACTTTGAAAACGGTCTGTCTCATCCTTTTATTACACATACTTTTGATGCACCACTGCATTATATATATATATATATACATGTTAATAACAATGTGACAATGCTACACAGGCGCTGCAGCTCCATCATTGGCTAATTCTTGACGCATGCGCCATTGTCTTCCAAGACAGAGGGAGGCCAACAAAAAATATCAGTGAAACGACGTGACAGTTTTCTAAGCTCCAAGTTTGCTAATGAAAGGAAATTTCAAATTCAGGCAGAAAACGATTCAGATTTTTTCCTTCAGGAACAAATGCTGAAGACTTCAAGATACCTTCCAGCTGTATAATCACCATGGAAACACGAAGGAGCTACCGTAGCAGTAAGTAGATTCTCATTCTTCTCCCTCAGCCACATTGTACAATGCAGATTTTGAGCATCATCAAGTCATCCGACAAGTCATGCACTTATGACACTGTCAGCTTTAATCAAAAAATTCTGCAGAGTTTTCTGTCTGGACTTTGGATGATTGATGGGCAGGGCTGCAATTATGCTAAATGAATCACCAATACGTTTGCTTGAGCATAGACAAGGACAAGGAAATTAATTTGGGGGTTTTTTTGTAAGCAATTGGATAATTAGGAATTACTCTGGCTAATCTTTAAAAATTAAGACAAAGGTAGAGAGAAGCAAAAATTAATAATGGGTTACAATACTTCATCTAATAAGAGTGATTATTAGAAAATAGGAGAGATTGGGGAGACTTAATAGAAATGTTTAAGATTATGAATGGTTTAGAAGTAGTAAACCCTGATGTATTTTTTTTTACTAGAAGGGGCTACAAGGGACTGAGAGGCCACATATTATGGTAGAAGCAAATAGGAGTAGATTGAATATCAGAAAATTCTTTTTTAGCAATAGAGTGGTAGGACTTTGGAATAGATTACCGGAATATGTAGTGCTATCAACAGATGTAAATGATTTTAAGAAGAATGATGATGTTTATTACACCACTGCAAAGGTTTAAGGCCCTAGATATTGTGTAAATATGATTGTTATTAAGTGTGATTGTATATACAAATTGAATATTTTTTTTCACACTAAAATAAAATGTTCTACCAGCATAGAAACATGGCACTGGAGATATTGAAATAGAGAGTGAGTTTAGAGGTTGGATTTGAGCTTCTGCAAAAGCTTTGATAGCTTTTGTAGCTTAGA
>VCCN01003932.1:2058442-2072713 GCA_006491835.1 Architeuthis dux
GATATATATATATATATATATATATAACTTTGGGAAAGTCATTAATGTTTAAAAAGTATATTTAAATATATATAGAATAAAACTCTCAAGGAGGACATGCCCTTCAAAGGTTATTTCACTTGAAAACTATTTTGCATGCTTCAATGATTCGAAAGATTTCAATTTAGTTTATAATTCAACTATTAAAGTTGTACAATAATTTAGGTTGAGTTCAACAGCTCAAATGAGTTTTTTGTCATCTGAAATTGCCTGCCACATCCCAAACAAAAGAACATTTTCATTTTAATACTTGCAATAGTAAGATGTAGGTGAAACGGAAACTTTTTACACTAAAAAGCACACAATTCAAGATGAACATAAAATTAACCAACAAAATTGAAATAGAAAATCGTTTTTTTTATAGACAGTGCCTTGATTGACACTAATGATAAACTAGAAAATAGAGCGAACATCTCTGCCAACGCCATATACTTACTATATAAAACTGAATGAAAATCAGATCATATATAGCTACGATACAGGGAAGGTAAGTATTTCGATTTTCCATACTTTGGACTATTGTCTTAATATATGAAAACACATCTCTCTGTGACGACAGTGCAGACCGCAAGATCGAACCTGAGCCCTCTGCCCAGCCATAGCCGAAGAGACTGTGTGGCAGCGTTGTTAGAACATCCGGGTTCCCCGCTCATGTTTTGCTGCACCAGACACTTTGCATACGGCACTTGAATTATTCCTTAGTAGGATAGAAGTGGTTGACTATGAGGAGTGAGAATAATTCGCTTTTGGCTGCGGTCTGACGAACGTTGTTGGTGTAGAGTGATTCGAGAGAAAACAGTTTGTTTGCCAGTGTCATGCGGAAGAAGTCCTGTAAAAAGAGACATTTTAAAGAGACTTTTCTACTACATTTTCAATCGAAAAAAGATTCCTGGATCCACCCCAAAATTTAATCAATTCTTCCTTCACTCCTTCCTTGGCCAATGGCCCACCCTTCCAGAAAATGTCATTGAAATTCTTTGAGAACTTTTGGAGACAGACGGACAAACACAGGTGAATACATACACCTCTTCCAAGTTCGTTGGCAGAGGTAAATTATAGAAATACCATTTTTCAGATCTTACTTTCTTTTATAAAGATGGTTTTGATTGAAATTCTCAATGTTTAGCCATCAAAGGAAGGATGTCAAGCCTCCTTAAGGGGGCTCCACTCCCTGGTTTGGAATCAGAGTTGTCCTTCTCCTAGACAGGTTGCCTCTCCAAGGCTAGAGAGCCCAATCTGCCCTGCTATTTTAACCATAGAAAAATATGTTCGGGACGACCAAATATCTTCCCTGAGACACCTCCAGGATAGAAGTGATTTTTAAAAAAAATGTTTTTAATTTGGTGAGGAATGTTTTTCGGGACGGTTAAAATTGTTTTTCAAGACAGTTCTAGGATGGTAGTGAATAAAGTTAGTCTGGAGCCCTGAAGAGATGGATTCATGCCTTTCCCAAGGGCAGAGTTTGAACTCAGGTCGTTGATTCCATTGTCCGTGCCGTTAGCAACTACGCCAATCGCACCTCAGAATAATTAAAAATAACAAAAAAAAAAACAAAAAAAAACAAAAAAAACAAAAACAAACAAACGTTCCTTTATATGTCAAAAGCCAAGATTTTTTTTTTTAAGAGACTTGACTACCAATCAGTTGGTCATGATTTCTAATCACTGTAGGAGTATGTTAATTTTAATCCCATAAATTTGATGAGGATTGTTCTTGTCATTCTTGTTTTTGTTACAGTAGAAAAACAAAGTCAACTCCAGGTTTGGATTGAAGTTTGACAATTATTTAGTTCCTCAACATTCTAATGGTGTTTTTATTATGCTACTAACAACTATAGATGATAATAACAAAGTAAAGAAACATTTTGATTTTGGGACCGTTTACATTTCCTTCAGGACGGTTAAAATTGTTTTTTTTTTACCGTTTCGGGTCGGTGGTGAAAAAAAGGTTAGTCTGGAGCCCTGCCATGGAGCAATTAAAGACCTACCAATGTTGTAATGTACCAATTGTCTCTCCACCTATTTAGACTCCAAAATGACTACTTACCATATTTTCCAGCATATAAAAGCCAGACATCAATTTCTTTCCCTGATCTACATAGCCCTCCATACTATTAGTTTAGTCTAATGCTATTATCTATTCAAATCTATATTAACCCCCCACAGTAGCTGGCTGGTTTGCATAACGCAGTAACGTTAGTAAACAACTGATAAAACGCATGTCTCTAGAGACAGAACATTGAGATAATGTCTTAACAAAGAATCTCTTTCACAGAATAAAACAAAAACAGGTCTGCTTAGTCACCTGACCAACATCTGTTGGCAACATGCTGCGTTGGGGGTGATCAATTCAAATTTGGAAAAAGGAGTGATCAACGAATAAGTTACTTCTCTTGCATCACTAAAAAATTTTTTAAAAAAAAACAAAAAAACAAGCATGAACGTAGCCATGCACAAACTAAGGGACCAATTTAGCATAAACTTATATTGTAAATGTACCCCCCCCCCTAAAAACCTATTTTAGGGACGAATTTTGAAGGAAAATTTTTTTTTTTTCTAGACATAAGGAGTAAATGTTGAAATTTTCAGCCCTCTAGCACCATTGGTGTGGTCTGTACATGCGATACAGCTTAAAAACTGAAGAAACCAATGTTAACAGTTTTGGTTGACCATTTCTAATAACCCAATAAGTAATCATGAGAAATTCAAATAAAATTACTTTCTCAAAAAACAAAAATTGGATTTGTCCGTGACCTGCCGGTTATCATAAATGTACGACAACAGGATCGGCTGATGGCTGCTACTGATACTATAAGTGCAACAGACACGGTAGGAAGGGAGAGGGGAGAAAAGAAAGTTAGTCTAATAAAAGGGTAAGAAGGGAAAGGGGCTTACAAACATTTTACTACAAAATAGTATAAATCAAAGATGCTTGCTAACAACAAGAAAACATCAATGTAAGAGAAAAAGAGATTTGGCAAGACGGCTCTTGCCTGAAAAGATCTGCTAAATCCCACCTGAAGCTACATCAAAACCTACGGATGAGTTTCAGGCAAATCTTTTGAAGATCAAAATGTTTTGAACACAATTAAAGCTGGGCTTAACAAACAAAGATTCAGGGGGGTTTTCCACGTCTGTTGTAGGCCCTCTGGGGGGGCCAATGCAGAAGAGGCAAGCCTTTCCACAACAGTTACAGGAGAAGGTCTCGCAGCCAAGGAGAAGCCTTACAGTGCTGCCTTTTTTTAGTCTAAATTTGCTCTCCTGTTTGGACATCAGTGTTAGAATATCTTAAATCTATTAATAAATAGCCAAAATAATTCAATGTTTCTATGCCAATATTTTCCGTACATATCCTAGTCAAAAGAAACTTAGAGTTATATACAGGGAGAAGCCGTTAATAATAATCACAGATAATGTTATCAAACGGTTATTGTTATCAAAATCAGTCAGTCGCAAATATTTTATTTAAAGTGATCATAATCAGATTCTTCTATATCCATTGTGCGTGTAATGAAGTGGCATAAATAAAACTTAAATATGCCTTTAGAAAAGTCGCAAACCCACCAAAAGGAAAAGTAAAAGGAATTGATTGATTGATTTGTTTAGCGGCATATCAACCCTTGATGGGTCATTTAATGCCGAAATCAGTTTAAAATGAAAAAATAACAGTTTTGCGACTTTGGTGAAAGGTTATTTTTAATTTTTAATAGTCTTGTGATTTTAGCGAAAGGTTTTTTGTTTTTTTTTATTTTTTTAAATAGAGTCTTGCGACTTTAGTGAAAAAAAAAAAAAGGTGGCCCCTGGTTGGTTGGGGGGTGGGGGGTCTTACCCCTCTGCAGGGGATGCAGTCGGTGCATTCTAGAACCCAGTCAACAGAGCCGGGGCCCCTGTTTGAAGGGGGGGGGGTCTTACTCCACTGCAGGAGATGCTGTCAGCATTTTCTAGGCACCAGCGGACAGGGCCGGTAGAAGGAATGACATTCCACTAGATATATATAAAAAAAAAAAATTTAAAAAGTAACAAAATTAATACCACACTAATTTCCCAGCTGGCATGAATCCACTTTTCTGCCTGGCTATGGGTAAACAGCAGAGCAGTTGGAGCTCTTTAGGCCTGTAAGAGAGTCCAACTTAGGAGTGGGGAAAAGAGGACGGCTCGGTGTGGGGATATAGCAATTCCATCTCATAAAAAAAAAAACCTACTTGGTAGAGAAACCGCAGCAACATCACCCCAACAAATATCTGTGGTTATGGCTCTATGTTCAACAAGGAATCTACAGGAATAGATAAAAACAACATATTTCCCAGCTATAAAAGAAATCCCTCCACTTTTAAAAACCATCAACCAAAACTGTCAACATAGGTTTCTTCAGTTTTTAAGTGAGTGGCTAGCTGACTGTCATGCATACAGGCCACACCAATAGAGCTAGAGGGCTGAAAATTTGAACATTTATTCCTTATGTCTAGAAGAAGGAAAAAAAAAAAAAAAAAAAAAAAAAAAAAAAATAATTCCCCCTCTAACAACTTATTACATAATTTTAAGCTAAATTGGTCACTTGTGTCCGGCAGCCTTCACGCTCATTTTTTGGAAATTCAGATTTTTCTTTAGTGATCACCACCCAAAAAGGCGAAATAATTTATTCATTAATCACCCCTTTTTCAAATTTGTAATTGATCACCCCCAATACAACATGCTGCCACAAGACAGTTTCTATTGAGTGACTAACCAAGTTTTTAATTTTTTTTTTATTATGAACTTCTTTTTACATGCAGAACTGAATAAGAAAAATAGTTTTGCTTGGAATCATAAAACTAACAAGTAATTATAATCTGACACACGGGAAGTACAAGATATTTTTAAAATGATGCCAGGAAAATAAAATAAAAATTATATTCTGGTTACTATGAAACTATGAAAATTATTTTCAATTTCAGTGTTCTGGACATTATAAATCTTATAAATCTAAACTTCAAAATTTTTTTTTTTTTAAAAAAAACATTAAAATTTTAAAAATCAACATTTTTATCAATATAGTTTTGACTTGTGTATGTCTTCTGATGCACATGTTACAGCAGTTTAGGCCATTTTTAACATCTTAACTGTTAGAACATCTCACAAGTGTTTTGTAGGTGTGAGCATTATTAAATTATTTTTGATTGGTTCAATTTGAAACTGACCAATCAAATTGAATCTCTTAAAGAGGCTTCAGTAGTCGTAATGTCCGTTTTCAACATCTGAACTGTTAGAACATGAACATCTCGTAAGCGCCTCGTATATTCTGGTTAAATAGAATTGGAAAGTTAATGAAAAAAAATTATGAATCACCACCACCCTTATATGCTGTGTTGGGAGTGATCAATTAAAAAGTTGGAAAAAGGGGTGATCAATGAATAAGTTACTTCTTTCACCTTTTCTTGGGCAGTGATTACTAAAAAAGATATTTAAAAAAGTGAGCACAAACTAGTGACCAATTTAGCATAAACTTACATTGCATCATGAACTCTGAAAATCTATTATGCCCCCCATAATAGATTTTCAGAGATTTTCATTTTTTAAAAAAAAAAAAGAAGAAATTTTCCCTACTCATTGAGGTGTGTATGGATCGCGATAACTTCCGAAGGAACAGACTAGCATTCAAAGGGAAATTATGAATCATGCCAACCATATATGCTGTGTTGGGGGTGATCAATTAAAAAGTACTTCTCTCACTTGTTGTAGGGCTGTGATCACTAAAAAGAGGTCTGAATTTTCAAAAAGCTAGCGGCAACAAACTAGTGACCAATTTAGCATAAACTTACATTGCATATTGAACCCCCGACTAAAAGCCTATTTGGTGGGGGGGGGGGTTCCAAAAATACAAAAACACATTTTCCCTATTCATTGAGGGGAGTGTGTGTGCATAATTTCAAGTTTCTACTATGAGCAGTTAGGGCTGAGCAAAGTCTTGTTACATAGATATAAATTTGAGAACACATGAATAACCTAAACCCAGCAATAAACCAGTGTTGTGGGTAGTGGTGATTAAAAATGATCAGTTAATAGAAACCGAGCCACTACCAGGGGAAAAAGGTTTGCATTATTAATGCCTCAGCCATCTTGAAACTAATGTGATGAAGTTAAAAGCAAATAGAAAAATTTTTAAAAAGTTATCAAGATACAATCTTGTGAAATGGACGAATGGGGAAAACTGATTCAATTTTATAGCGACTGTTAATAGATGTTTATTTAACTAGATTACATCAAGTAATAATAAAATTAGTTTAGCTTTTTAAAAATCAGGGGTTTTTTTCTTGCTTCAATGTAGTTCTGAGCTGGATTATTTAATGTCTATGGAGGAAAAATACAGTTTCTCAAATAAAGAATAAGGATGCACAGTCACAGCAGAGGCTGCAGCTAAATCGTGGGCCAATCCTTGGTGCACGCTCTATTGTCTTCTGCGACAGAGGGAGGCCACTGCCGAAGTTAAAAGTAAATTTTTGACACTTACAAATTAGTGATTATACAAAAGGTACACATAAAATGTATACTGGGAGGCAGTGGCCGCAGATTGCAGCAGGTGGACGCTTGCCATCAAGGCAGGTATCCAGATGAGCGAGAGGAGGAGAGAGGATCAGCAGGAAGAGTGGAGAGAGCGCAGATGGAAGAGGGCAAGACAGCACCAACAGAGCCAGGCATGGACTACACCTACAAAATCTGTCACAGCAGGTGCTGCAGCTAAAACCATAGGCTAATCCTTGTTGCACGCTCCATTGTCTTCCAAAACAGAGGGAGGCCAATACCAACAAATCAAAAATTAACAAGCCTGGCTGCTGCAGGGTCAAACTCCACTCCTACTTCTATTCTGACTAAAGATGATTACTGCGACTTTTGTATTGTATATATAAATAAAAAATTATTAAAAAAATTTTCATAGAAGTATAAGACTTGTCCGTTTAGCTCAGTCGGTAAGAGAGCCACCTACCAATCACTTGGTCATGATTTCAAATCACAATAAGAAAATGTTAATTTTATATATCGGTTTCATTTAACATGGACAGCGAAGAGTTTACTCCCCTAAATTAGGTGAGGTATTGTTCTTGTTCTTGTTAAAAAACCAAGGATCTTTTTTTTCCCCTCCAAATGTAATCAATTATAAAAGCTAGAAACAGCTTAAGAAATCTAGATCTAAACTGTTCTTTAAGTTTGGGAAAGTCTAGTTTTCCATGACCAATAATTTGTAACAATAAATTTTGAAAGTACCGGGATCTATCATAAGATTGCACACCTGATAGATCACCCATGGGTGGTTATATTAGGTGGGCGTTTATTTGCGGGTCAAGTTTTAGTAGATGAAAATTTAAAAGCATCTATGTTTTAGTGCACTTTCGTATAAAAAAAACTGGACAACGTAAATACGCATATAATAATTAAGATATCAAGTCCGAAATATCTGCCAGTTTGTTGTATAAACAAAAAGTTGCTTCAAAGAAATTAATTTGTTCGATACTTCTTCACTATTGCTGAATGAGTTTGAAAACAAACAAGTTATATTATTTATTACAAAAATTTAATTATTTTTGTGTTTGCAGGTACTAAATACGGTCTATATAATATATGGACTGTATTTAGTATATATATATGTTCGGCTCTCGTAGCAACTTAAAAAGAAAACACTGTCCAAAGAAGTACTAAATACAATTAAAACGAATTGCCGATTGATAGTGAAGTGAATAAAAACATGTGAGTCATAACTTTTATTGTTTATTATGCTCAATTTAGCAGTTGCGATAGCCTTTGAATAATGGCCCTGGACTATTATTTGGTCCATTTTCTCCACCCAAATTTGGCTGTTTTTCCGTTTTACCACCCTGGGCAATCTTACGGTAGATCCCGGTACCATTTTTGGAAGAAGAGTTTATGTCTAATCCCTAAAATAATAATGAGAGTACTAAAAAATTCTGACATTTTCTGTAAGAAAGAATTTGTTCCAAGTAGATGACTATAGCAGGTGGTGCTTAGTGATGTAACGGTTACCAGCATAGAAAATGGAATTGGCATACCAAGTTCCAGTTACAACCAGGGTAGTTTATATTCACTTCACACTAATGACCTCGGGAAAGACATTAATCCACTTCTCACCCCCAGCTATGGGTAAATAGCAGAGCAGTTGGAGTCCTTTAGCGCCGTAAAAAGTTATTCTGACAGAAAAAACCTACAGTCTGGCTGGGTATCCGGCATTTTCATAGCGGTTAATTTAATTGTGTGCATTTTCATAGCAGAAATGGTTATTTCCTAGCAACTTTTTATAGCCGAGATGAAACAATAAAACTCTGGTTCATCTGGTGTCGCTAATTTTTACAATGTTATTCAAAGCTTTTGAGGGCAATAAGTAAAATAAAATCTTTTTAAATAAAATTGTGTAGTAATTATAAAAAAAATTTTAAAAATAAAATCTAATTTGTTTTGTTAATGATCTGAGATCCAAAAAAACATGTTTAAAAACAATGATTATAAAACGTACTTAACTATACTTTACTACACTACATAAAAATAAAGATTCATTTTTTTTTTCAATCGTATCAATATTTTTGCTGCTATGAAAATGCTGTAACCCACCTGGCAGTCACCATAGCTGGTCCCAAGGAGGTGGATGTGTGTGAGGGCTAGCAAATCCACTCTGTAAAAACCTACTTGCTACTGAAACCGCAGTAGAGTGGTTGTAGCCCTATGCGCCACAAGGAGTCTACAGGGAAAAAACAAAAATAGATGAGAGCTAATGATGCAAGCAAACCCTTCTGAAATGATTGCTTGAATCATCAGCCGTTATAGGTCCACTGCTGGACAAAGGCCTTTCCCATCTCCTTCCATGATAACCTATCTTGTGCTAATCTCTGCCACGTTTTACCGGCAAACTTTTCTATCTCATCTCTCCATCTTGTATCTGGTCTTTTTCTACTGCATTTACTGTCCCATGGGCACCAATCGGTTATTCTTTTCCCCCATCTGTTATCATTTATTCTTGCTAGGTGACCAGCCCATCTCCATTTTGTTGCTTAATTATTTGTATAATATCTTTCACTCTAGTCCTCTCTCTGATCCATGTTGATCTTTTTCTATCTCTTAGAGTTATTCCTAGCATTGCTCTTTCCATGGCTCTCTTTCGCATCCGTATGTCATGGCTGGTATTATGCAACTGTTGTATACTTTACACTCTAAGCACATCGGCAAGGTGCTCTTCAAAATGTCTATTCATACTGAATGCTTTCCAACCTATCGTTATGCATCGTTTTATTTCACTGTCATGGTCTTTCTCTAACTTTATTACCTGTCCTAGGTAGATGTATTCATCAACCTCTATCTTTATGACCTTTTGGGGGACTTTGTCATTGAACATTACCTTTGTCTTTGCTCTGTTCATCTTGAAACCTACTTTTTTTTACTTTCTCTATTTAGATGTTTTGTAATTCTTCGGATGCTTCAGACGTCATATCATCAGCGAATCTTAAGTGGCTTAAGTATTCTCCATCTATGTTTATTCCCATTCCCTCCCAATCAGTTTTCCGGAAAAGATGCTTTCAAGGCTCACTTTAAATAGTTTAGGTGATATTGTATCGTCTTGTCTCACTCCTTTAGCTATTTTTATCTTGTTTGTATCTTTATGTAGTCTAATTATTGCAGTGCCATTTTCGTATATGTTTTAGATGATTTGTATATAATTCTCGTTAACGCCTTGTTCTCACCTTAAGGCAGTGTATATTTGTGAGTAAGCTAAACACTGGATTTCCATGAATAGCGATTTTGTTTTGGATCTGCAACAGGCAATGATGGTATTGGGAATTGCGTTGGAAAAAGGATACGACTGCTAAGTTGTTTATTTGGAACAGGGTTCATAACCTCTTTTGCACATGAATAAACATCTGGGAGCCAGCCTGCCTATACTAACCAAGACAGCAGCTGCAGAGCCGTGGAAAAGCAACCACTTGAGTTTAAAAACAAGTTGTTAAGTAAGTATTTTGAGTTATTCCGCTTAGGCAGGAGAGTTCTTATCAACTTCCGGTAGGGGGAGCCGTTTTACGTTCTGGTGAACAAGCAGCCATATTGTTATTGTCATTAGTAGATTAGAGAGCTTGAGGAGACACGTGTGTGAATTGTTGACCGCGGTCATTTTATGAATGAAGGATCTGTGAGAACATCTTCCGTTTGTATTTTTAATCTGTTAATATCTGTCATTATACGAACCTAACACAAGTGATAACAGCCACCATTGTAAGTATTTGTAAACAACTGGAAAAGAAAGTCTTTCTCAACCAAAGGACTCTTTCTTGTTCAGGTCAAGGTGATTTAAAACTAATACTTTTAAAAGAGTAAATCAAAAGTTAGCTTTGTATTGGAAATGTTAAGAGTGTATTGCGAAAATCTCTTTCTCAACCAAAGGTCTTTTTCTGGTTCAGATCAAAGTGTAATACCAATTCCTTTACATCTAAAGAGATTATTTCTTCTAAGTGAATACAAATATATAATCCTGAGATATTGATAAAATTACTTGAGAACTACTGATTCAAACTCAACACTGCAATGCCTGGTGTGCTGACTAATATATATGGTGAATATCAATTTCATACAATGGCAGTTGTTGAGTTATCTCGGTGCATACCCACACGCATGCACAGATTTCTTCAATTATAGTTAGATGCATCAAATTCACAATGCCATCCTTACTATAATTTGAGAAATCTCTAGTGTGTATGTATGTACTGAATTGAGATAACTCAACAACTGACCAGTGTACAAAGTTGATATTCGCCAGATATGTCCGTATACCTGTCAAGTTTCAATGTTGAAAATGAGTAAGAATCGTACCCATCCGGAAAGGGATACCCCCCCCCCCAACTTAAAACGTGTTCTGTCAAAATAATTTGAGTTCTTAAGTTCTGTAAAAATATACTGTATACATACAAATAAACAACCAACAATTGTTAATCACTAACCAAAAGGTTCACACTTTTATAAAGATTTTCTTTTTATAAAATTTCTCACCTTTCATAAAATGTGTCAGAATTTTACACTTTTTATAAAATGTGTGAGAATTTTCCATTAATGCATGAGACTGTGAGAACGTATCAAAATGTGTGAGAGTCTCACGCAAAATGCGTGATACTTGACAGATATGTGTCCATCAGCACA
The DNA here is from genome assembly GCA_006491835.1 of Architeuthis dux. Lineage (NCBI taxonomy): Eukaryota > Metazoa > Mollusca > Cephalopoda > Oegopsida > Architeuthidae > Architeuthis > Architeuthis dux. The sequence goes on from VCCN01003932.1 coordinate 2,069,644, forward strand.
CCGGTCAGTGCAGTGTCAATTTTGGAGTGGTTTGGTTCAGCTGTTCAAGAAATCTAATAAAAGAAATAAATCTTTTATCTAAAATTTACAGGTATACTTTGATTAGTATGGTTAATTTGTTCCTGAATTTTCCGTACTGTTCAAAACCACTGTTCAAGTCTTATTATAATTTAATTCATTAAATTATAAACTTTAAACATACGGTCATGGAGTGAGAGCTGCTTAAACTTTGAATTTTTTGTAAATAACCCCCCCGGAGCCTATGTTTTGGGTTTTGCTTTTAGATCGTTAATTTTTCAAAGGCATCTAAGTTAAAACTATTGGTTCTAACTGATTTTAAAACACTTTAGGATGGAGATAAGAAAAACAACCTTACCAAGGCTTGTAACAAACCGAATTTCTAAATGCAAGTCTCCAAAATTGGAAAAAAATTCAAAAATGGCCATAAAATAAAAACGATTAATGTTACTGCGCTGCAAATTTTAGGATTTACTTCTCACATGGATACAAACAAATGGTGAAAATTTGAAAAAAATTTGAGGACCTTCAGGACAGACACTAGGTGAAATGGACTGGAATGACCCATGACTTAATGAAAACTCTTTTGAGTTGCAGTGGACATTATGACTACTGGAGCCTCTTTAAGAGATTAAAATTGAGTGGTTCAATTTGAAACTATGTTTGACCAATCAAAAATAATTTAATAAAATTTTTTTTTTTAAATGCTCAGTCCTACAAAAGCTTGTGGGATGTTGACGTTCTAGCCATCGGGATGTTGAAAATGGCCTAAACAGCCGTAACATTTACATCAGAATGCATACACCAATACACAAGACAGAACTACGTTCATAAAAATGTTAACTCTAAAATTTTAAGGTTTTTTTTTTTAAATTTTGAAGTTGTAGAATTTTAATATTTTATAATGTCTAGAATACTGAAATTGAAAATATTTTTCATTTTCATAATTTATAGAGCTGATAGAGCTAAGCAGTTTAGCCATGCCAGCCGGCCTGGTCCAGAGACTCAAAGTCAGGGGGGGGGGGTATGGGTCAGTCTGAGGAGTCACGACCTGACAGTCGGTGAGCAAGTGATGTGTCGTGTTTGGGATGTTTATTTTTATTCACCCTAAGCAAGGCATTTCGGCCACTTTTCACATCAAAGGGTTAGTAAGAGGGGAGTTATTTAAGACCAGTAGAAAGAAAAAAATTTAAATGTTAAAATAGCTTATCGATGTTAAAATTGTAAAGTTAGAAACACTACAACAGGATATGTTTAAAATGAAGACTAAGAAATATGAGAGTTAAAATGAAGTGCAATAAGAACATTTTTTTAAAAAGTCTAACATTGTTCACTCTGGATTTAAAAATGTTGAGATTGTACTCGTCGAGAAAACATTCAGAAGGGAGTTTGTTAAAGCAGTGAGGGCAGTATGGTGTGTGTATGGGTCCAGCTTGTTTCTCTAATGATTTAGTGAAGGGTGGTGACCACATCTTAACCCTTTATGAGCAAGTGACTATATATGATCACCTGAGGACCCGTCAGCAACATGCAAATATTGTAGCATCAAAGACAACATAATCTGCACCAATATGGTCTGCAAGCTATACAAAGTACTTGAACAAAGACAGAAACTGTTTTGAGGCATACCACACCCCATTAAGTTTTTGGCCCACACAATAAAATTTTTAAATCAACCTGGAGGTGATATTTTTGTTGTGAATTCAATTTTTTTTATCTATTCATTATATTGAATGTTATTCTTTAATTCCATGTTTTATTTAACTTTCTAATTTAATTTTTTTATATTTTCCATTATTGGTTACTTTTTGGGTGAGGCACCATATAAAATCACTTCATTATTACCCCCATAAACAAAGAAATTTCAGGAAACTTGCAACTGAAAATATCTTGTAATTAAGTCTAGTTTAACATACAAAAAGGTTGTTTTGATATATAAAATCTTTTTAGGGGTGCCCTATAAAGGATTAATAAGCCTTCAATGAAATCAATTGTTTGAGTTTATAGAATGATGAAAATATCAACTAATCAATACACAGGATAAAGTTAATCGTTTCTTTGGAAAAAAATCCATAGAATCAAGATTCTGGGTACAATATATTGATATACCTGAACTGGAGCAAAAGCTCTTCTCAAATAATTCTTGTATTTTCCTGCATGGACAATAATAATATAGAAAGCTCCAAAATCATATCTTCTTGACTTAACTAAAACTAGAACAGTTCCAACGGTGCATGTTTGGTGTGTGGAGCAGCCCGCCATTATTATAATTTTCCATCCATCGTATGAAACTACAGCTTCGAATTATTTTGGTTACTTCTTTTAGTGTTGCCAATTTAGATATTTTAGATCTAAATTTAGATCTATAATTTTAGATAAAACATCTGTAGTTTTTTAAATTACTTTTATTAGATTTCTCGAGAACTGCTGATTCGAAGAACTTCAAACTCGACACTGCAATGCCTGGTGGCCTGACTAATATATATGTGAATATCAACTTCATACAATAGCCAGTTATCTCAGTGCATGCACATACACAAACACACACGTGTGCAGTGATTTCTTCAATTATAGTTAGATGCATCAAATTCAATGCCATCCTTATTATAATTTGAGAAATCTGTGTGTGTATGCATGTACCGAGATAACTCAACAACTAGCCATTGTATGAAGTTGATATTTGCCAGCACACCTGTCATTGCAATGTCAAGTTTGGATCAGCCGGTCTCAAGAAATCTAATAAAAATAAATAAAAAAATAAATCTTTTATTTAAAATCTACATATAATAAATCAGGTATAGCGTTTACAATTTAAAATGTTTGGTCAGTATGAGAGAAAGAGAAAGAGAAAAATTATTTTTACATGACAATTATGGCCGGCTGCTCCACATACCATGAAGTCTGTTCCTTCCAAAGGGCACTGCCCTAGTTTACTAAATTCTGAACAGGATTTGACAATAATGCATTTAAAAATTTAAGTATTCATACGAGTTAACAATATCTTTTTTAACTTTATTAATGAAAAAAAAAAAAAAAAAAAAAAAAAAAAAAA
>VCCN01003932.1:2081678-2093489 GCA_006491835.1 Architeuthis dux
AAGGGGGGGGGATGTCAATAATTATCCGGACTTTTGTTAGATATTTATTTAGGTTGACCGTACCGAGTTCCGCATGCAGGATTGTGGTGCATCTGTCAGCTGTCTGCAACAGTGAACATTCGTTGTTGATCAGTCAGTTGCCTTTGTGCTACCATAGAGTAAACATGGCCTCTCCGCTCTCTGCACTGAGGGAGAACGAGCATCAATCCTTTTTTTATGGGCTGAAGGTGTACAAGGGGCTGAAATCCATCAAAGGCTTTCAGTACAATGTGGGAACAGTGTTTTTACTATTGATGATGTGGCAATTCATACGCAAATTAGCCATGGTTTTGTATACAAAAATCATCCATACCAAGCTTGGCTTTCATAAAGTCTGTGCAAGATGGCTCCCTAAACAACTCATTTTTTTTTCTGAGTGCATATCCAAACTCATGGAACACTGGACCAAGTGCCATGCAAAGGAAGGGGACTATATTGAAAACTAATCTATTTGTTAGTTCTGTACTGTTGCTCTAATAAACTGTTACACCAAAAATGCTGGATAATTATTGACTCACCCTCATATATACAGTTATACAATGCGCCCTTTCTCAGGAATCTCAATAATCAAGTCCCCACTGGACAAAAGCGTTTGAAAACCTGTGTAATCATTGCAGTAAAATACAAGGCCTGCTTTAATGTTTGAATGTTCCGGGTGAAATACAAATTTGGAATCAATTACCCTCAAACGGGTAACTGATTCCAAATTGCATTTCAGTTAAAGAGAATGTTCATTTGAATAGAATTAGGCATTTGCTGCAATCAATTATGATTTTTCTTTTAACTTGCTGAAAAATATCAAATAATAATATATATACATTTATAGAAAGAACCCTTTCTCGGGAACCTCAATACTCAAGTCCCCACTGGACAAAAGCGCTTGAAAACCTGTGTAATCTTTGCAGTAAAATACAAGGCCTGTTATAGAAGAGTATCAATGCAACTTGTCAATAAAGTTATTTTACATAACAGAGGGCAGGAGGTGTTTACCAAGTTTATATTAGTATGAAAGTTTCGGATGTCAAAGGGTAATTGATTCCAATTGATTCAAAGTGGGTTTTTTCACTTTGGAAAGGTTTACGATTAAAGGCTAAATGCAGAACAAAATTCATCTGGTAGAGTTTGTGACATTAACGAGAGATATGCAATCCAAAAGAATAAAAGCAGCTTTTGATTATGTAAAAGAACTGCATCAGGTCACAAACATAAGAGGGGGAAAAAAAAGAAAAATAATTGTTATTTTTTTGTTGAAAGAAAAAATAAGACAGGTCTGCTTAGTCACTCAATAGAAAGTCACATTACCAACCTCTTTTGGCTGTATGCCATGTTGGGGGTGATCAATTGAAAAAGAATAAATAAGTTACTTCTCATGATTTTTTTTCAAATTTTGAAAAAACAAGCGGGCACAAACTAGGGTTCAATTTACAATGTAAGTTTATGCTAAATTGATCCCCTCCACTAAAACCGGTGGGGGGGGGTTAAAAAGGCTTTTTCTAGACATAAGGAGTAAATGTTGAAATTTTCACCCCTATGGCTCCATTGGTGTGGCCTGTACATGTGATACATACATAGGCAGGCAGCCAGCCAGACCGACTTGAAAACTGAAGAAACCTATTTTCAGAGTTTTGGTTGACGGTTTCTAATAAAAAAATTTCAAACTGACTTTTTCTGTTTGTTTCATTGTTTATAACAATAGACTTTTCCACTTAAAGGTGACACTCTTGCTAATAAAGATATCTCCTGATACCATTTGAAACAATAGATTCTTCCACGGGATTAACTATTCAAATAATAAATAAGTTAACAAGCCTGGTTGCTGCAGGGTCAAACTCCACTGCTGCTTTTATTCCAATTGAAGATGATTATTGCAACTTTTGTATTGTATATAAAATAAATGAAAAATTATAAATATACATTTTTTAGTATAAATGTATTTATTTATAAGAATGAAGTAAGTTGCATATTTGTAACATACATTTTTGTAGATATGTAAGACATTTCAGTTTGCCGCAGTTGGTAAGAGCTTCCTGTCAATCACTTGGTCATGATTTCAAATCACGGTAGGGAAATGTTAATTTTATATATCGGTTTGGTTTAACGTGACCAGACAGACTGAAGAGTTTACTCCCCTGAATTAGGTCAGGTTTGCTGTTGTTACGGGGGGGAGGGCATGGCTGACGGGTCAAGTCAAGTCAACTCCAACAGCCAGCCAATGAGATGATGTCTGCTTGATATGCAATTTTAAATTTCACAAGGAAAGATTAAAGGAAATATCGAAACAAGTGGAATCTGAAAGAAAAAGACGGTGTCCTATCGGATAAACGGTTATCATCATTAAAACTACTTCACTGAGAATTTTCCGTTGGCTAAATCAGCTGATCCGGATTGCTTATCCATTTTACGGATCTTCATGATACTTCAAGTGTAATATACAGACACTTCACCTACTTGACTTGAAAGTAGATTAGATGGATCATTTGAACATCACCCCCCACTAGCCGGGTTATGAGTGAGGGGTGCTCATGTGATCCTTTTCAGAGATGGGGTTCAAGTGATCTCTCATTCAAGGCATCAGATTTCAACACAAATTTAATCTTTCTGTGAATTTTATGAAACCATCCGATGGAGAGTGTATGACACAGACTATAAAGTCATATTGGAACAAGCAAAAATCCAGAATTAACCCTTTATAGGGCACCCCTAAAAATATTCTAGATATCAAAACAACCTTTTGTATGTTAAACTAAACCTAATAAGATATTTTCAGTTGCAAGTTTTCGCAAAAAAATTTATTTGTTTATTTTGTTTAACACCCTCTGATGAAGTGATCATATATGGTGGCTCACCCAAAAAGTGACCAAAAAAGTGACCAAAGTTAAATAAAACAGAATTAAAGAATAACATTCAATAAAATAAATAGATACCAAAAATTGATATTGACAAAAAAAAATGACACCTCCGGGTTGATTTTAAAATGTTATTGTGCGGGACCAAAACAAGCTAATTTAATGGGGTGTGGTATGCCTCAAAACAGTTTGTTCAAACACAAGTGTACTTTGCAAAGCTTGTAGACCACATTGGTGCGGATTATGTTGTCTTTGTGACTACAATATTTGCATGTGGCTGACGGGTGATCATATATAGTCACTTGCCCCATAAAGGGTTAAGGAGATGTGCGGCTCTAAACAAGACTTTTAAAAGGAATACCTACAAGAAGTTGTGTGGCGTGACGGATTTGGTGATAATGCATTTAACAATTCATGTATTCATAAAAGTGAAAAATATTTTCTTTAACTTGATTGTTAAAATAAAGTAATTCCCAAATTTATTCCTAGTTTCCTTAACTTTAAATTACGATGGTTTACAATGAAGTATCCTCCCACTAAGACTGGGGATGGGGGAAGGATGTTCAAAGGGCCACTCAAGGTGAGTGGAGGTTCAAGTAATTCTCAAACCCTTTTAAAATTTTATTTTTATTTTTGTCAAACTTCACTCCAAATCTGGAGTTGACTTTGTTTTGCTGCCGTTACAACAAGAACAATCCTCACCAAATTTAGGGGAGTAAACTCTTCATTGTTTATCTGTGCCGTCATGTAAAATTAACACAGACTTATTTAGGGGAGGATGTTCAAGAGATCTCTTTCAGTGTGGAGGATGTTAATGTGATCCCTCAAAATATTCCAGGCATCAGACTTCAACACAAAACCATTAATCATTCAATGAATTTTGTGAACCTATTGGATGGAGAGAGCATGACACAGACTATCGAGTCATATTGGAACAAGTAAAAGTCAGAATTAAGAAAATGTGTTGCTCTAAGCACAACTTTTTAAAGGAATACCTACAAGAAGTTATGTGGCGTGACGGATTTGGTGATAATGCATTTTAAAGAATTCACTGTATTTCTTTGAGTATAACACGAAAAATGTTGTACCCAGATCCGAGTGAAAATGGTGAGGGGGGAGGGGGTCGTGCTATACTTGAATGTACACAGAATTTGATACGTTACTAAAATGAAGGCCATTTGATGATAGAAGTGACACAACTCCATACCCCACTCATACTAAGAAATATATTTGACTTAGGCAGTTAACCGACTGTAAAAATTAAATGAACTAAAAAGAATTAAAGACATTTCAGTAGTCAGTGAATGAAAGATTTTTATGTTATTTTATTTGATGAAATTAAAACTACCATTGTAACAGCAGGGCCGTCGGAACCGGTGGCGGACTTCAGCCACCCCCACCCCCCAATAATTTGCTAATATGTGTTCTTTATTTTTTTGAAAAATGCTGCAAAAAGCTAGCTTTAAGATTACAGAAAGAGTAAATAAACAATTATCCCCTTTAATTATTTTTGCTAGTTCCTAGGTGTATAATAGATCTATCCAGAGTCTTGATTTCAATTTGATAAAACAAAAGGAATAAACACTTGACCTCTAGTTATCTTTGATTCCCAACACGCATGGTTGTTTTAGAAATACACAATTTATCTTTGACTACAGTAATGTCGATTCGTTGGGACTTGTCTACCTTGGTCTCATTTTCACAAAGAGACACAGGAAAGGTCTATTTCCATAACCAAGTCTTATTTGAATAGGAACTGTAATGGAGCAGGAAACATTAACCAGCGTGAATGGAGATGATGAAGAGGAGTAACTTTCTCTACTTGCAAATCAAAATTTACAACACTTCATTATCGATAGTTCTGCTTCTTAATTGATTACCAAAACTTTAAGTGAAACCTTTATATAATTCATTCACATAAATATAAAGCATTCCTTCCGCTTGTTCAAGTTCACTTGATTCTAAGGTAGATTTGTTTTTGTGCTTGGTTTTGACGGAATCTTAAAGATTTCAGTCATAGAGATTTTTTGATAATGTATTCTCTGAATTTTCAATTCAACGACTGTAATGTCTAAAAGAATGCCTGATCGATCGACTTCAGAGGCAAAGATAACGAAATGGTTTACAACAAAAGGGAGAAGTGAGCCTCAAGAAAGTGGAGATGAAGAAAAGTATGAGCAAGAAATCGTTAGCGAGAGGAGAAAGAAATAGAAGTACCCACCCCATCAACTTCTACATCTGAAGAAACAACCAGCATTGTATCAGAAATTCCAAGTGCCCATATCAAGTTATTGACAAAACCGAACCAGCCGCAGAATTTTAAATTCCCATCCCTGACATTTGGAAAATAAAATTTCAAAAGGTCCTTCCAATCATCATGGTCTGACAAATTCAAGTGGTTGCACTATGACGCAGATTCCGACTCAGCATTCTGCTTACCTGTAATAAAGCACTTCAACACAATATGATTTTGTTGACAAAGGGCAAAGTTGCTTTCACTGAGACAGATTTCTAGAATTGAAAAAAAGCATTGGCAAAAGACAAAGGAATTCACAAACATGAATCATCAGTGTGTCACAGAGAAACTATTGCTCAAGATGTCATTAAGACACTATCAAAAGATTGTAATGATTGTGCTTATGATCTGTTCTGGGAGCAAGTATTGAAAAGAAAAGAGCTCAATAATGATTTTGCAATACTACCTCGCAAAAGGAGGCTGCCACGAATGCTTGATGACAACAATGCAGAAACACACCACTCCACATCAACTCCAAAATTATCGGCAAATCTACTTTCAGGCACTTGATACAGAAAGAAATTGTATCAAAGAGAGATTTGATCAGCCAGATTTCCAAAAATACTTCCTACAGATGTTCCCGAAAGCAACAGTAATCAGCCATGGAAAAACGACTTAGGAGCGGTCTGTTCCAACTATAGTGATGATATCGACAAATACAGGTTTGATCATAGCTGCCTCTTGATTCCAATCGCAGAGGTTTTTAAATTTGAATTGACACTATTCACTATCTATGACCTGGTTAAGATGTTTCAGAGACTTGACTATTCAAGAAAAGTTGCAATGTCGGAGGTGATTAAAGTTGCAAAGATTCTCCTTGTATTTCCAGCAACCAATGCTATCAGTAAGAGATCTTTCTCCATCATGAAATGAGTAAAAACATACTTGTGGTCTATGACAACAAATAGCAGAATGAACCATCTAATGATGCGGTTCCCTATGTCGACAGAAACAGTTGACAATATAAGCTTGATTGACGTTGCAAACGAATTTATTGAAAGAGTTGATAGTAGAAAGCAGATTTTTGGACAATTTACGAACAGAGATTTGAGTAAGAAAATAAATGTAGTGCATAAAGGTACACAAGCATCAGTCACAGAAAAACAATTTAAAGAAGAGAACAATTTTTGTGTTTTACGGTCAGGTCAATTCCTTTCTAATTTTTGAATTGAATTGTCTTCACTCGAGTGAATTACACAGAAAGTAAAACTAGAAGAAATTGTTGTAAATGAATATAAAAAACTCAGTTATAATTTTTCAGTCAATATGATTACTAAAAGAAAAAGTCTGTGGATGACTTGAAAAATACATTGATATCTGACAGATTTTGAAGCTCTATTTTCAAAAATTCCCTAAGCAGCCTTTTGTTCATAATTATCTTCATCAATTAGATATCTGAATATCATCATATACCCATCAATTAAATAGTGCACTTTTTACAATACGGGTGTTTTCCAGCGATCTAAAGGGCGTAGTCTAAAAAGATTTTTCCCTCCCCTCTTCGGTCGCAGTTCCGTTGGCTCTGAACAGTACACAACATAAAACTAGTTGGCATCTATTGTATAACTGCAGTACACAAATTTAAAACTTTGAAAAAGAAAAACACGTAGGACTGACAAACTGTTGCACCAAATCAATTACCCATGTTATAAAAGTATTACGTAATCGTCAGTGAGAATCCTAATTAGTTCTAATTAAAGCCTGCAGTCTTAATGTTCGATTAAGTTAAAAGCTGCAGTGCCAATTTGATTAGGTTGGAACCAGAAAAAACAAAAAAAATCTTCCCACGGTCCAAGAAAAAGCCATATCTTCACCAGACTGGATTAAGTGTCAAAGGTCACCAATCGGCATCAATAATTTCAAATAAGAATCTTAGCCACAACCACATGCCATGTTGAAATGACTGGAAAAAAACGATTAAGGGCCAGTTCCCGTTTCCCTGCTGCGTGAAGCGGCGATAGGTTTTCTGTGCGATTAATTGCTGGGCGATAAAAATATAGAGAAGGGGTGTATGTGTCCAAAGAAGGCATGGCTAAGTCAACAGACCGGTTTAAATAAGGAACAATTTTGATTGAAAGGGGTCAGTCAACAGCATGCTTTGTTGATATATGTCTGGAAACTGCTATGTCTGTATATGTTTAAGTGACTAAAAGAACTCTTGTTTTCAACATTTGTCTATTCTTCTTCAATGTAAGTCCTGCATCCACTAAATTGCATGCTGCAGGTTATCCACAATGAATAACAACCGTTACGCAACATACGCTGTTGATTTGGTCACCGACTTTGATGCGTCATCGTCTTTCCTGAGGTCTACAATGAAAGGCTGCTGCAACACAGGTTCATGATGTGCACATATTGATTGTGCTACAAAAGAGGTTACAATTTTATACCTATTTATAAGAATTGTGTTATACACAAAGAAATATGGTATGTATTCATACAAGTGAACAATATCTTCTGTAACTTTATAGAATCGATTCCCATGTCTTTCCTAGTTAACATAACTTTCCTGAAATTACGATGGTTTATGATTAAACAATCACCCTCTGCAAAGAGGGGGAGCTTCAGTTGACAAAACTTAGGGAGGAGAATGTTAAGTGATCCGATTAGACGTAAGAGACTAAAATTACACTTCTTCCCACATACATCCTTTATGCAAGTGCGAAAAGGCAGTGAAATCTCTTTACTTGATGCGCTCTAAGTCGGAGGTGAAATCATATACAGTTGAAAGAAGCTTATCATAAATATCTGAATAATCTGCCAAGGAATATGAGCTTTAGTCAGTTTTAGGAATTAACTGATGAATAGTATGACTTAAATCAGACCTTCTTAATCTTGCAAAGCAAAGTTGTTGTCACACACGACACAGGAGGCAATGTCTTTGTCTTCATTTCTTAAACGTTCCATGGATACCCATTGTTAGTAGCAATTGGAGGTTTTTACAGGGCCAGGGTTCTAGCACGATGCCCAAGATGAACTGCCTTACAGGGTTAAAGGGTTCCAACAGCCCTGCTAGTTACAAATAGAAGGGGAAGAAGTGGATTCATGCCTTTCCCAAGGAACAAAGTCAGAACAAAAGAAAATGCGTTCAACCAACCAAGGTTGTTTAAGGATGGCCAGGATTTTTCAAATCGCTGGCAGTTTAGAGACAGTTAGCATCCGACACCCAGGAGCGACGGGTCTCCTCCCTCATCCCATCAGGGAGGAGGAGGAAGAAATCTGATTTGAACTACTACCATTTCTGTTAGTCATTCAGTAAAGTGACCACTCGTTTAGAATTTTAATTGAAGCAGAATTCAATGCATCAAAGTGATCCGTGAACTGGCCCGAAATCGAAGTTATCAACGGGAATAAAGTGAACCCATATGTTCAATTGAAAATACTGAATTTTGTCTTTCTCTCTCGCCACATGGGTGAGCCTTTTCTCAGAGTTTATTTCCCTCCACAGTATGTTCGCTCCCGTAAAGGTACAACCCAACAACGAGACGTCTCTCTCCCTCATATCGGCAAGAAGAAATACTAGCATTATACAACACTATTATTTCACATCCGGATGCCTTTCTCACCAAATCCAGAAAGTATAAACCAGGATATAAGCATTACATGTATCTTGTCTACAGCCAATAAAGTAAACAAAAAGAAAATTCCTATTACTAAGGCTGCCATACTGTGGTTTCCTTAAGAATAATGACTTCCCATAAGAAGTAAATTAAACTTGAAATTAGGTGATAAGTCACATTTCATTTCCATAAACCAAATAGTCTGGGTGGGCAGCAGGGCCTACCGAGCACCCCCACCCCATGATCCAACAATTAGGGTACCAAAAAGATTTTTTCAGCAAAAAGATGTTCCCGAGAAAAAAGTTGGGAAGAACTACCTTCACTGTCTGAAAACCATGATTTAGCCTTTTAAAGTATTCAGATATGTCAACTGGGAGACAAGATATGAAATTCAGTGTTTTTTTGGTGTTTGCTGGTGGACATTTTGTCTTATGTAAATGAGGTAGTTCTTCCCAACTTTTTTCTTGGGAAAGAGGACATCCTAAGGAACATTTTGGTACCCTAAATGTAGAATCATGGGGGATGCATGGTAGGCCCTGCTGGCCCCCAGACTAAAACATCCAATATAAGAAAGATAAAAATGTTCCATTGCATGCAAGAGCTAAACATTTTAGCACGTTTTTTTTTTTGTTTTTCAAGCATGTAGTATAGTGAAGATGGACTAAGGGAGATAATACAAGAATACCCAAGTAGCTCCCTTAGGGGCCATGAGAGTGAGAGTTGACGCGAGAAGGAGAGAGAATGAGAAAGACGTACACACGAGGAACATGTGCTGTATATAGTTATGGAGCATACAATAAAAGAAATGAAACCAAGACACGAGTTCATTTGATATGACACCACAAAGGGCACCAAGATTTTGAGCACTTAGTAACTTAGAAAGCCTATAACTTGTGTCTGTTCATGTAGGACTGTTATTGACACAACCATGAAATTAAAACACACTATTGTTTGGCAATCAGAGTCACTTGCAATAGCAAGACAAACTTTATGCACAGCAAATGAAGTCACCTACAGAGAGTTAAAGGTCAATGCTAGATTAATGCATTTAGAGAAAGAAAGTTCCAGTGTTTACAAAAAAGAAATTTCACTTATCCTGAATCCAATTAAACAAACCTGGCTGCTGCAGGGTCAAACTACAATCCCACTACTATTTCGACTGAAGATACACTGGACAAAGGCCTTTCTCATCTCCTTCCATGACGACCTATCTTGTGCTAACCTCTGCCATGTCCTACCAGAAAACTTTTCTATCTCGTCCATCCATTTTGTATCTGGTCTTTTCCATTTACTGTCCTATGGGCACCAATGCTTAATTAGTTGTATAATATCCTTCACTCTAGTCTTCCCTCTGATCCATGTTGATCTTTTTCTATCTCTTAGAGTTATCCTAGCATTGCTCTTTCCATGGATCTTTGTACTAGTCCAAGTTGGTTTTTAGCTCTTTTTGTCAATTTCCATGTTTTGCATCCATAAGTCATGGCTGGTATTATGCAGCCGTTGTATACTTTATATAATAATGAATAAATTTGCAGATATGTAAGACTTCAGTCAGTCAGTAGAGAGCCACCTACCAATCACTTGGTTATGATTTCAAATCCTGGTAGGGAAATGTTAATTTTATAAATGTATTTATTTATTAGAAATACACAAGGGCCTATTTCATTCTGACATAAATTTTTGTGGATATATAAGACTTGTCAATTGTCAAAGAGAGCTGCCTACCAATCAGTTGGTTGTGATTTCTAATCACGGTAGGGGAATGTTAAATTTACATATCAGCTTGGTTTAAAGTGATGGCACAGATAAACAGTGAAGAGTTTACTCCCCTACATTCGGTGAGCATTGTTCCTGTTGTTCTTGTCATGGTAGAAAAACAAAGACTTGGACTGGAGTTTGACAAAATACAAAGAAAAAAAAAAAAAAAAATGGTAATACTGATGCTGACATCCACACATTTTCTTTGTAATAAACTCATTTCATGCATACATGTTGTCAGTTGAACATCGTTCTGATGATCTCTGTGGTCGTGCGGAGATATGCATAACCTGTGCGTAAATGTTTTTAAAGTGAGAGGGTCGTTGCATGGGGATGATCACACTTGCTCAGCCTCCAAGGTCATTTTCTAGTGGTACAATGAGACGTCACAACTGGCAGACCTTTTGGCCGCAGGATTTACCAGAAAGGAGGCAGATTTTAACACCAGTCTGCCCTATGAGCTCCACCCCTGGTTTCTTTTTCTTAGTTGGACACTGCCTTACAGGGGGCTAAAGGGCCCCAACTGTCCTGTTATTTTACCCATAGCTGGGGAAATTCATGCAAAGATGTTTTGAAAACTAATCCTGTCAAATAATGAAAGCTAATTTACACGAGGCAATGCCAGGTCTGTTCTCAATCAAATAATAAATCAATACTACCCACAACAGATTGGTTTAATTACTGTTCCTGGGTTTAGTTTATTCATGTGTTCTGATATTTATATCTATATCTATATCTATATCTATATCTATATCTATATCTATATCTATAGCTATATATAAAATTCATCTAGCACTAACCATTCATAATAGTAGAAACTTAAAATTTTGCAAACACACTCCACTCAATGAGTAGAGAAAAACTTTGGGTTTTTTTAAATTCCTCCCCAAAATAGGTTTTTCAGTGTGTGTGTGGGGGGGGGGGATGATTTACAATGCAAGTTTATGCCAAATTGGTCCCTTGGTTTGTGTCCAGCAGCATTCAGGGTTTGTTTTTTTTTAAATTTGGACTTTTTTGTGATAACAGCAAAAAAAGAAGAAAAAAAAGGCAAGAAAAATAACTTATTCATTGATCACCCCTTTTTCCAATTTTTTTAAATTGATCACCCCAACACGGTATGTTGCCTAAAGATGTTGGTCACATGACAGTTTCTATTGAGTGACTAATCAGACCTGTTTTGGTTTCTTTCTTAATCATAAATTTATGATTCAAACCATATATTGGTAGTATTTTCTATCAAACTAACTCCATTTTACCACCACCACCACTACTTCATTTACGAGATAAAAAGCAGCATATATGGGTGGCAGTG
>VCCN01003932.1:2098326-2117216 GCA_006491835.1 Architeuthis dux
TTCGCCAATCTTTCAACTTAATGACACTAACATTTCTCAACGAAGAAATTAAGTTTTCTATGATTATGACGTTTATTTGTATCAAGGTGTCAATTTTCCGTATTCCCCGCAGAAATACCTAGTAGATATGTAGTTGGTAAGAGACCGGCCCACCAATTAGTTGGTCGTGGTTTCAAATCACGGTACGGGAATGTTAAATTTTACTCCCCTAAATTTGGCGAGGATTGTTCCCGTTGTTCTAGTTACGGTAGAAACAAAAAGTCAACTCCATGAGTTTGACAACAGTTCCCCAGTTGTTTATATTGATTGGTGAATAAGGTCAACCACAGTCTGATCACATGATTTCAGCTCGATGCGACAAAATTTCTATATCAAAGTTATAAATATTGAAGAGTCCTTCAAGTACCATTTCCGTAGCAACAGCAGTCGTAGTGAGTAGTGAATAAACTGTACCTACACAGCTAGCAACAAGTGCCTCCTCCTGTCACTTGAACTGAACACCTTAAAATCAGAGAAATGGGAATATTAAGGGGAGAACGTCAATAACTACGTCAATAGGATGTGAGTGACTGGGGTTTTTTTGCAATAAACAAAACTTAAGGATTTCTCAATCTTTCATGAAAAACAAAAGTGTACTAATTTTAAACGAGGCAAAGAAAAAACACAAAAAAAATATATCAATATTTTCAGAGAAATTGATTAGTGTTTGAGAGTTCAATTTTTTAATCTAAATTAACAAGTCGTTGCTGCTAGCGCTCGTTATCAACACTGACTGGTAGGGAATCACAGATGACTGGGATCCCAGTAATGGCAATATCTGTGAGGTCAAGTCTAAAGCGTGAAAACACACACACACACACACAGTGGAAATGAGAAAGTAACCAGGAGAGAATTTTTATCACTTCGAAACACGTGTTACGGTGTTATGTAGAAGAGAAGATTGCGTGGGTTGTCATCAGTGTTGCCAATTTAGCGGGTTTCGCGCTAGATTCGGCGCGTTTCTTGTTTTGGCACAGGTGCAAAAGGTGCTAAATTAGCGCGTTTGCGCCTAAAACATTTTGGCCGTTTTTGGCAATTTTCTGCTTATTTTTGACCATTTTTTTTTGCCATTGAAAAAGATTTAGCGCTTTTTTACAGTCAAACGAGCACGAAAATATTTTTGATTTGGCAACACTGGTTGTCGAGGAACATGGGGGGGCAAGGGGGCAACTGACATCCCAAATTCGAGTAAATCAGAGTAATTCAAGAAAAAAAAAAAAAAAAAATTTTTTCGGCAAATCAAGCGAATAGTGCGTGTTTTTATGTAGTACGGTTATGTTATTGCTGTACAAATGTAATGTAACAAAGTAGAACCTAAAAAAACCCACATTAAATTATAATAAGACCTTGAACAGTCCAGTTTTGAACAGTACGGAAAATTTTGGATGAATTAACCGCACTAATCAAGGTATACCTAACCTGAATGATAACATTGTCACTAAATAATACAAAAGGAAAAATTCTGTAAGGCCGCTTTCACTTTAAATTTGAAACTGAAAGCGGCCTTCCCAAAATATTTAAGTTTTTTTTAATGATTTTAAAGTTTAAAAAAGGCATTTAAAGTTAATTTGAACGAAAAGATTCAATATACAGTTATCGATTAACGCGCTAATAATTTGTTATCCACCCCAATCGAATAGGGCATTCTTTTATTTATTAAATGATTGTTTTAAAAATCATTTCTAATCTTGAGAACGCGTTAATCGGGGGATTTCCTGCATCTTCCTTCCTAAATATATGTAGCCTTAAAATGTCACATGAAAGACTTCTCCTAGGTACAGGTATACCTTGATTAGTGCGATTAATTCGTTCCAATATTTTCTGTATTGTTAAAAACCGCACTGTTTAAGATCTTATAATGTGGGGGGTTTTTCCAGCTTATACTTAGTTACATTAAATTTGTACAGCAATACCTTAAACTGTACTACATCAAAACTGCACTATTCAAGGTATTCCATATATTCTTCATCATTGCTTTCCAAATGGATTATTAACCCTTTCAAATTTGTGATTTTACTAAGTGTGGAAATTAAGATTAACTAACATAATTTAAAATCAACGATTGTAACTACATTTTTAGATGCTACGCTTCCCTAGCAGCAAGAGTTGTCACTGACTGACTGACAAGTTTACATATCAACACATCGAACTTAACTTTTTAATTACGTAATAAAAGAATAGTTTGTTCTTTTTTAATTAATCCTCGAAATCAAACTGTGACGTAAGGTTGCGTTCGTTTTTTTAAGAAGAAGCTAAGATATTTTAACACATCTCATATCGCGATGTTTCTTTTAAAAACATATCTCAGTATGTGTTTTTTAACATTTAACTGAACTCGTGTTTAAATAGCGCATCTATGGTTTGCCTTTCAGGCTCGTTTTATTATTAAAGTTTCCATTGTTTTAATCAAACCCCTTAGTTATTTCACTTCAAGAATCATAAGTTAATATTCGAAAAATAAATGTCACTATTTTCTATTTTATACTAAGATATCTCGTTTCGTGACAAAACAAAAAAAAAGTTAAGAGGAGACGACTTTGTTTATTTTTTCTCATCTTCTTTGAACCGTGATAAAAACAACACAGCAAAATAACTTGTGTGGGTGGTGATATATGCACAAGCACTTTAATTCTCATTTTGAGGCTAGAGAGAGACACACTCGCACTGTTGTTGTATGTGATTGCAATAGTTTTGTTTATTAAATTCATCCAATTCAACGAGATTAGTGGAAAGCTGTTGTTAGTTGGTCGTTTTGGGGCAATTTTCTAGTTTATCTTCGTAAAAATAGTCCTAGAAGAATCTCTTTTTTTTCAATTTTAGCTGCTTTCAATCCATTAGAACTTCGTTCGAACCATTCGGGAATTTATTAGTTGTTTTTTTTTAATGTTTTACGATGGGGTTTCTATTTACAATGCTATTATAATGCTAATATAATGCTAAATTGGGCACTTACTTTCCGCCATATTTACGGAAATACGACTTAAATGACCGTGTAAATAATGGCGCAAGCCACATGATTTTTTAAAAATTGATACAAAGTAGAATCGGACCAAAGGGAAAATAAACCATGTAAGCCGTACTTCCGTAAAAATGGCGGAAAGTTAGTGCCTAGTTTAGCATTATAATTACATTGTAAATAGGAAAAACCATGACCAATTTTATTTTCTATTTGCGGATGGTCCCAAAAAATATATACATGTTAATCTAGGAGAACTATGTTTACGGCCAGAAACTAGGATAATTACCGATGCTTGGTTTATTTATTTAACAAAATTAGCAAAATAATGCTACACGTACATGACGAGGTGTAAAAAATAAAAAGTTATAACCAGGGCATTGCAAAAGACGGCAGCTGTGAACAACAACAACAACCATTTCGTGGGTGACGAATGTGATGGGATTTAATTTTTAAACCAGGAAATAAAAACACTTCGTTACAATATGTAGGGAAGGTGGTCCCAATTGAAATTCCAATTGACGTGACATGCGATCTGTCGAAAATGTAGGAGACAAAACAATTCAACAATTTAATTTATTCAAAAGCAACAATTGATTTAGTATGTTTTCTTTCATGAATTCTCTAATTTCTTTTAGTATCAGGACAACAACCACCGTCCGTCCCTACATGTGTGCCCACTCACTCCAACAATTGCAAAATTTCCTCATATTTCCTTTTTTTTTGCCTTGCAATCATGGATTTTGCATGGAAAAGGCATTTAATTGCTTTCTATTTTAACTTTCACTGGATATGCAATGCAGTTGTTGGTAAAAGTGAAATAAATGCTTTTTTAAAACTAGTAGCAAAAGCCATCGCCTTCCCCCCTCTCTTACAATTAGTATTATTGCTTCTTCCCCATAAAACAAACCATATGTTTCATATAAATCATTTTTATCAAATTCCAACCAATCTCCAGAGGATGCAATTCGCGCACTGACTGCCTTGCATTGAATAAACATTTTCAACAGAATTATGATTATTCTGCAACTTTAAAACGTTGCTGAAGGCCTTAAATTTCAATGAAATTTAATGCTTTTTAACATGCATTAATAATTTTATAATTATTTCGACGAAACGGAATTAAAAAGAAGAAAGTTATCAGCACGTTTAATGTTTATTTTGACTTTTTTTCCCAGTAATGAACAGAAAAAAACAAATCGACAAGTGCGAGTCGACATTCGTCAATAAATTAGGGCAGTCAGTGTGCTTTGGGCATTTTTATATTGACAAAAAATCCATCTTGAATAAATACAGTTATTTGCCTTGCCATTATTAATTTTAACTCCTATATGTTGCTTCGTCTAAATTTTAAACAACTACAAGAATATGAAAGAAAATAGTCAATTATTAATAATGGCATACAAACTTCATCTAATAAATACAATATTTGCTATAGCAAAATCGATAAAGTAATAAACCTTGTTATATAAAATAAAATAAAAAATCAATATAATAATAAACCTATCGTTTTTATGAGTTGTGATTGTCGCATGTTTACACTGTTTCAAAAATGTATTGCTGTTTCTTTTTAAGTTTAACAAAATTAAATAAAATTGCAACAGAATGTGTTGCTGTTTTTATGAACATTAAAAACAAAACAGACTCAACTTTCACTTTACAAACACTAGCCAGTGCTTCCTTACAAAAATAAACATGGATTTTGTTTTGAATTTTTAAATAATTATGGATCGAATGTTATTAGTCATTACGTGAAATGGCGGGGGGAGTACTGTAAAAACCAACAACCACCCTCTTCGTGTTTACACTACTAGAGATCATTAGTTGCTTCACATAACTGACTGAATGTGACGGACTTTAGTACTAGTAGTAAAAATAGTAGAACCACATCAAAATGTGGTTGTTTACAGGTTTTAAATAATTGCCAATCACCTTTGAGATTCGCTATTATTGACAATTATAGAGTAGTAGTCTTAGAGTCTACTAGTCTACGATTGGCAAGGAAGAGGGAAAGAAGATTGGGCACAATAACTTAGGGAAGGTGGTCCCGATTGTAAAGTTTAACACCCTCGCTCACTCGATGTTAAAATGTTATGTTTTTTTCTCCCTTTATTTATTTGTGTTTTGGTTTTGTTTTGTTTTTTCATTTTGGGAGTTGAGGTGATGCTCGTGCAGTATTCTGATCTAGGAGCATTACCCTTGGTTTTTCATTTGTTCAATTAGAAAATATTTGTCCGAATTTTCTTCAAAGTCAGATTAAAAACGGCGACAAATAAAAACAATTTAATTAATTCAAAGCAATAACAATAATTTATGTATTTACTTCTGTTTTTCTTTCATTAATTCTCTTATTGCTTTTTTATTTGTTAGCCGTGTTTCAACATCGAGTGAGCGAGGGTGTGAAACTTTACAATCGGGACCACCGTTTCTACGTTATGCCAAAGATTAGGTTCTTGTTTATTGCGATTTGAAACTTTAAAAACAAAAAACACTACACAGAGTATTCATTTTTAAATCCTCAGAAAATAAAATATACACTGAATTCGCTAATTTATTTGCAGTTTTTAAAGAATTCCCTACAAAAATCCTTTAATATTCGAGATTTTTTCTTTTTTGTCTTTTTCATAGATTTGTAAAATCTATAATGACAACAGGAAAATGCAACACGATTCTTGTAGGTCGGTGACACGTGAAAAAAGATCCCCCTTGTAATGTCAACCCCGGAACCCTGACCCCCCAGGACACTGGTTGTTTGTCACAAGA
This sequence comes from Architeuthis dux, assembly GCA_006491835.1. Classification (NCBI taxonomy): domain Eukaryota; kingdom Metazoa; phylum Mollusca; class Cephalopoda; order Oegopsida; family Architeuthidae; genus Architeuthis; species Architeuthis dux. The sequence continues at coordinate 2,104,085 of VCCN01003932.1, forward strand.
TACGGGTGGTTGATGCAACCACCCTGTCGTCAAGGAAGCAAGTGCCTAGGTAATAATAATCATAAATAATCCATCAGCATGTAGAAGAAGAGACAATTATTAAATCATTTCAACAACAACCCCCACAAAACGATGCCTTTTTGTTGAGGGTCAAAATAAAAGACGATCATTACACTTTATGAATTCAGAAATACATCTCTACAGTGATGAGAAACTTTAATCATAAAAATCAATTTAACCTTTAACAGTACTGTTATGTACCACATGTATTGACAATCAATTAGAGACATGTGTCCCTGGCTCTGTAGTGCTTGTAAGTCAAATTTGTATTTTTCAATAAAAATTAGTGTTTAACTAAATGATTAGTTGGTTTAAATGTTAGTTGGTTTTTTAAAGAAAATTTAATTACAAAAAAAAAATCTAAAAATTTAAAAAGGGTTAGAAATTTCCCCAAACTGACCAGACCATATTTATGAATTTCAAGGTTGAATTGTTGTACCTATGCAATGTACGTAAGTAAAGTAGTACGTATATAAAAGACTGTGGGGGGGAAAAAAAGGTGTGTTCGGGCACGTGACCACTACTGTGTCATTGAACGTACTGAAGACAGAAAGAAAAAAGGAAAAAAATGTACAGATTTTTCAGATGCTAAAAAAGCGAAATTAGTTGGATTTATTTTTTACATTTGAATTTAATTTGTTTACGAGCTTAAAACGACTAATAATGTCAACAATCACTGTGTTATTTCATTCACATTTATGAAATATATCCGTTAAAATTAGCCAAGACAACATTTAATAAAAAGGTCATGATGACAACATGTAGCAGTAAATATTAAGCATCACCGAGTGCAGTAGACTGACCACAAAAAAAGAAGCACAAGGTCAGTTAGTCTGTGATAAAGAGTCTCACCAACACAGCATTTAGGATGATGATAGTTTGGCTTCTTCGAGATAATTTCATAAGATTTCATACTAATTGACATTTGAAAAAGTGATCGAATTTAATTTCTTGTGATTTGTTCACATATCAATTAATACGGAAATGACAATATCAATGCATCAGCCGTTGCTGTGCATGCGACACCATGACTGTCAGTGTCACCTGAGGAAATAAGAGAACTAACCGATCAAAATGAATGAAAAAAATTGATTTCTCTTTTACATGTTAGCAATTTTGTTTTTTTTGTTTAGACTCGTATTAAAAATGCCCCCAAAACAAACAATGATTTTTTTTTCAAGAAAGAAAAACAAAGGTTATTAGAGGGTCGTGTTGATTGATTAAATAATTTAGGGTTAGGGTTAAGAAGGGTTACCTGTTCATTAAAGCAATGGTTACTGGTAATAAATGATATCTTTGTTTATTGTTTTGCTTCTCGTATTTTAATACTTTTGACAACAGTCTTGAGAATACAAAACAAAATCATTAGGAAAAAAAGGCGAAAAAAAGCTCAAATTATTGTTTTTCATACATGTTCTGGTATAATATAAGGAAGGTGGTCCCGATTGTTAAGTTTAACATCCTCGCACACTCGTTAAAAACGGCGCACAAATAAAAAAAAAAATTTTAAATAGAAAACAATATAATTTATTTTCTAAGCAATAACAATATAATGTATTTACTTGTTTTTCTTTCATTAATTCTCTTATTTCTTTTTACTTGTGCGCCATTTTTTACATTGAGTGTGCGTGACTTTAGAATCAGGACCACCTCCCCTACATTGTACCCCACCCAGTTTAAAATTCTGTTTTAATTTAAAATACAAAACAAAAAACTAGAGAAAGGGGAGAAAAAAAAAAAGTGAATTGGCCGCATCCTGTTTTTTTTTCTTCTTTTATTTAATTAGACCAGAAAAAAATAAATAAATAATAAAAAAGACTAAATCTCATAATTGAGACATTTTTTCCCAACATTTTTGTATTTAATTTAAAAAGAGAAAACCAAATAGGGGGGGCGGGGTATTTAAGGGATGTAGAAGAAAGAAGAAGAAAAAGAAAAAGAAGAAAGAAGAAGAAAGAAAGCACTTGTTTGTAAGAGCAGTGAATTGCTTTAGAACAGAACAACTTATGACAATATAGATAAACAAAAACAAAACCAACATTTAAGCTCCCCAGGCTCAAAACCAGATTCTTTGTTTATCTGCTTTGTCACAAGTTGTACTGTTAGAAAGCGATTCAGTGGTTTTACAAACAAGTGCTTTCTTTTTGTTTTTGACTCTTACATAAGCTAAGCAGATGTTTTTTTGTTTGTTTTTTTACCAGACGAATATTAAGTTTTTATTTTCCCTATTTTCAGCTCGTTATTTATTTTTAACTCTTTTTTAAAGCAATGTTCCGTAGGTTTTTATTTTTTTGGTTAATTTCTTTTTATTTGAAATTGAAATAATCTGCTTAAAGTGAAAAAATGCAAAAACTATTTTTATTTAATTTATTTCATTTCACTACAAATTGGCTATTGAAATACAAAGGGTTGCACTTGCAATAAATAAAATGTTTACATTATGTTTTTACTTAAAGGCTAAAGCAGATTATATTTTTTTTAAATTATGTATTTTCAAATAAAGAGAATTTTAAGAAATGACAACAAAAAAAATCAGATAAAAACGGAAATATTTGTGTAAAAAAGAAAAAAAAAAAAAAAAAAAAAAAAAAAAAAAACCTTAGAAAGAAAGAAACAAAAAATAAAAATGGTTCATTTTGTGCATATTTTCTTTTCTTTTTAAAGATTACTCAACTGATATAAATGCTTTTTTAATCCCTCAATATGTAACCGAAAGAAAAGCTACACTTAGAAACATTTGATGTATAAATAAATACAACTTGTGGTTTTCTTTTTCGCACTATTCACTGGTGTCAGCAGACGGAAGATTATTCGTAGGTTTGCTTCCTTGATAAACAATTCTTTCAAGCAAGACCTTTAACTAAGGTTCCAGCTTAAAATTACATTGTAAATCGAAATCCCCACAAAAACTTGATTTTTTTTTCTTCTCAAAAATGAAAAAAATTCCGCAAGAATAAATGTACGTACGTCGTTTTCATTCAAAGTACACTTCGAGGCTTTACTTCGTAGAAATGACGGAAAGTACGTGCACAGTTTAGCATTACAGTTACTGAGTTACATATTGTGAATAGAGGTATCCGGAAAAGTGCCCATCGGAAAGGTGCCCATCACGAATTTATCAAGGGAGGAAAAGTGCCCATCAGGAAAAGTACCCATCGGAAAAGTGCCCATCACGAATTTATCAAGGGAGGAAAAGAGCCCATCAAAAGATAATTTAATTAATGAATATGTGTGGGGTTTTTTTACACAAAAATTAGGGCCGGGAAAATTTTATAAGGTTTTATTCTAGACTTTTGGCACAACATTAATTAAATTATAAGTTGTGCCAAAGGTCTAGAATAAAACCTTATAAAATTTTCCCAGCCCTAATTTTTGTCTAAAAAACACAAATATTCATTAATTAAATTATGTCTTGATAGGCAATTTTCCTCCCTTGATAAATCCGTGATGGGCTCTTTTCCGATGGGCACTTTTCCTGGAAAATAGAACCCCTTTCTTAAAACCTACAAAACAAAAAATCTTTATTTTCTTTCAAAACTGACAAAAGCACAAAAGAATTAATGAAATTAAATACTTTTGTTTCTATTTTTTTTTTATATATCCGACTTTAATCAAAATCTTTAAGCAAAGAATATTTTTCTTATCAAAATGCTTCTTCTTCCTTTAGAATTGTAGTGTTTGGTGGAGGATTTGTTGTACTTATAAAACTAATTATTTTCAAGTTAAAAAGCTTTTCTTTGGGGTCTGAAATAAATATTCACAAACATTAAACAAGGAAGCAAACAAACCGATTATTTTCCGTCTGATTGAATAGATTTTATTTAGATATTTTTGGATTATTTGGGCTAAATATTGATATTTGGCATTAGGTTAATATTTGTTGTCAATTTTTAATCATCTTTTTACACATTAAATGTTTTCTTCAGTAAAAAGAAAGAATTGCTTTGCATAGTCTTTGTAAAAACATTTTAATTAAAATAAAAAAAAGCTTAAATAACAACCTTCACAAGGACCAGAAACTCCATAATGGTAATAAAGAAAGTGACCGAATACTTCAAAGCTGCAGTTTCGTATGAGAGACAGAAAATAAGGGTCCACTTTAGTATAGTCAGATCAGAGGACAAACAAAACCCGAACATTTACATAACAAAATTAATAACCAAAAACGTCTAAAAAGTTGTATTAATTGTTCTCAAAAATTTCCAGGAAAAAAAAAAAAAAAATGATAAAAGAAAGTAAACGAAATACATCAAAGCGATAGTTTCATTCAACGGGCTGAAAGTAAGGGTCCAGTTTGGCATTACAGTTACATTGTAAATAGAACCTCTATCGTAAAACCTTGGGGAAAATAATTTAGGGGAGAAATGTAGGTCTTATTGATTGAAAACACTTAAAATTACTTTAAAAAATGTTTCTTCATACAAAATTAGCCATTTTGGGTTAAAATAGGGTACTTCATAGCCGCATTTTCGTATGGAGGGTGGACAGTAAAGGTTCAGGTTACCAATATAGTTGTATTGTAAATGCAACCCCGCCTCCGAAAACCATTTAAATTTTCTCAAATTGACAAATTTGGGGAAGAAATCAAGGTCTTATTGTTGTTTGAAAGCACATAAAATTACCTGAGAAAAAAAAAGTGTTTTTTTTCCTACAAAAACGGCGTTGTAAACTAATGTAAACTTCATATACGCCGTTTCGTACGAAGGACAGAAACTAAGGGTTCAGTTTTCCATTATAATTACATCGTAAACAGGACCCCCTCTTACAAACCTTTAAAATATTTTTTTTTCTGAAAACTGACTAATTTCAAGAATAAATCAAAGTCTTATTAATTGAAAGAACAGAAAATTAACAGAGAAAATATTTTTTTAAACAACAGCGACAATAAAGAAAGAAAAAGCCGTGGTTGCTAAGAAACAGCGTTGCCAACTTAGATATTTTATATCTAAATCTAGATATTTTTTGTTGCGTTTGGATATAAGAAATTGTTTTTACATATCAGATATCAGTTTAAATATTTTTTTAATGAGGCTCAGATATTTTTTAGATTAATTTGGCTAAATCTTGATATTTGGTAAAAATATCTAGATATCCTTTGTCTCAATTTTTAATAATATTTTTACATAATTATCTGGAACATCTAGATATTTCTGGATTATTTCTTCCTCGATTCTGGATATAAGAATTTCAATAGTTGGCAACGCTGCTAAGAAACCTTTTCGATATTACGGCAACTTCATTGTTATCGCCAATAATAATGATTGATGATAAAAGCATTTTAGTGAAAAGCTGACAATAACGTCCATAGAGAGAATATTATTTCACTGAAAACTGAAATACAAACAATAAATACCTACTTGTGTGTAAAATGAAGGTAAACTTTGCCTCCTAGTGAATGTTTTTCATTCATTCAACATCTCAGCTTTCGGCACGGTCTAACACTTGTTTTCACCGCCATGTTTCACTTTCCCTATAATCTCGAACCAAAGTCTCTCGCTTTTTTTTTATAGAAAAATAGTAAAAAATGGAGCGAAAAAAAATTATTTTGATACGAATTTGATTGAAAGATGAAGAAAATGAATGTAGGAAATTTTTACGTTAGCCGAAAATAATTTTTTGTTGCAAATATTAAAAACGAAATGGTTGATGCTATTAATGGCAGACGACTATGAAGGTGGAGGCGGGAGCGGCCGAGGTGCCAAATTCGACCGCAGACGACAATTTTGCTATTCTCAATGCCTGACTCTTTTTTTCTCCATCTGTCTATTTATTTATTGTTTTTTTTTTCTGTAATGGCAACAAATAGCCTGCTTGATAACCAAATGCATAACACAATACAAAAAAAAATGAAGCGAACATATTTGGGTTTTTTTTTTTCAAAATTCTTTGTAATGATTTTCCTTGAAGTGAAGAATTGATTGCATGAAAAAAAAACTTTTTTATTTAGTTGTAAATTTAATAAAAAAATTCCCCAAGATTAAATGATGCATGCTTCTGAGCACAAACCTTTATTTTTGTGTGTATAATTTATTTTATCTGATTAGCCTCCAGCTATTGGTGTGGACTGTGAACATTAGTATTAAGCATTAAATACATCACAAATAATTGATTATAGCAAAAAAAGTTAGAAGAAAATGAAAGTCATGTTTTTATAGAAAAGTTCTACGTGATGGCATAGGTCAGGGGTTCCCAACCTGTAACCCCAGGGGGTAAATTTGCTGATTCTGGATTTGTACATATGTTTTTAAAAAATATAATTAAATAAATAACATTGTTATGTGCTATTAGAAACTGTCAACCAAAACTGTCACCAAAACTGTCAAAATAGGTTTCTTCAGTATTTAAGTGATTCTGGCTGGCTAGCTATCTATTAGAAACCATCAACCAAAACTGTCACCAAAACTGTCAACATAGGTTTCTTCAGTTTTTGAGTTGGTCTGGTTGGCTGGCTGACTATGTATGTATGTATGTATGTATGTATCTCACGCACAGGCCGCACCAATGGAGCTAGAGTGCTGAAAATGTCAACATTTGCTCCTTATTATGTCTAGAAAAAACAGTTTGGGGTTTTTTTTAACACTACCCCCCAACTAGGTTTTTAGTGGGTAGTTCAATTTACAATGTAGGTTTATGCTAAATTGATCCGTTTGTGTCTGGCAACATTCATGCTTGTTTTTTGAAAATTCAGACTTCTTTAGTGATCACTGCCCAACAAAAGGCAAGAGAAATAATTTATTCACTGATCACCCCTTTTTCCAATTTTTTAATTGATCACCCCCAACACGGCATGCTGCCAAAAGACATTGGTCATATGACAGTTTCTATTGAGTGACTAACCAGACCTGTTATTATTATTGTTAATTGAACTTAAAATAATAATGTTAAAGACAGTATTTTGAAATTTCCCCATTGTCGGTTGCTTTATTATGTGAGAAGTGTAAACTCAAATTACTGAACAAAACAGGGTGGGGGTAAATTTACTTTCTAAAAGTTGCCAGGGGTAAACAGGACCAGAAAGGTTGGGAACCCCTATCATAGGCGAATGGGAACTTTTTGTTGGGGGGCAAAGGGCTCAATTTGCACAAAGTTTTACAAGGTTTTACCCGAATTACACTGATTTGCCTGAAATAGAGGGCAGTTGCCCCTGCACCCCTGGCTCGTACGGCTCTGCATGATGGAATATGGAAGAATGATGGCAACCAAGGTGCTAAATGCAATAACAGATGACAATTTCTCTTCTTTCAATGTCCAACTCTCTTTCCCTACAGTCTTTTATTCATTTACCAGTATAGTACCCATAAAAAATGTCAGGATCTTTATGTATAGATAAATTATACAAATACATATTTTAGTATAAATATAGATATAGGATTAAATCATTAGACCACAACAAACTATTACCTGTAGAGCAATATTTTTGCTTACCAAACCATAACTTTAACATAGACACAAATTTTACTATCATAGAAAAAAAAGAAAAAAACTAATCTAACAATACCACATCAACATTATAAATTCATGAAGATAATTGGATGTGACATCTAAAAAGCCTGTCCCCAAATGGGCTTAATATTAAACTGAATCATCCGAAGAATTTCACACTTTATCCATAAAAAACACCAACAACTAAATACAAAATAACACACTTTTATATTGATATACTTATAACATACATTCTTTAAAATATTCTTCTAATCCAATTTTAACTGATTTGATTTTTGGAATATCAAAATGCCATCAACAAACATGTTTAAGTTTTTGTATTTTCAAATTTAAAACAAGTGAAATTGCTCGAGATACACAATGTTCATATTTTTGCTTTATATCAACTTTATCTAGAGCATTTTATTTCCCTAAACAATGTGAGTTTGAAAAATAAATGCAGCGTTTTTTTTACTGTTTTTCAAAAAGAACAATTGATTAAATGTTTTTTTCACAAAGAAATTTTCCTCCGAGGATGCCAAGTCGGGCGAAACTGGTTGGGAGAAAAGATAAAAATTAGAATTGCTATTATACCAATGTTTAAGCGTCTTTTTCAATGTTCAGAACTATTTTAGTATAAATGTATACCTCAAACAGAATTTATTTTTCTGATGATTTACTACAATTCTTCATATTTTCTATTTTAAAAAAATAATTTTAAAACAATAAGAAATAAATAAAGACAAAAGGAAAAAAAGAGTTATAGTAGTAATGATATTACCAGCAGCAGTTGCTGGTGTACTTTTAGCAAACACACAGACACAGACACAATTTCTCTATTTTCAATGCCTGACTCTTTTTTCCCTTCCATCTTTTATTAATCACTGCTACCCACACTACTAGTTTATTGCTTGGTTTAGGTTATTCATGTGTTCTCACATTTATATCTATCTATGTATCTATCTAAGTATCCGGACTTCGCTCAGCAGTTCATAGTAGAAACTTTAAATTTTGCACTCACACCTCCCTTAATGAGTAGGGAAAATGTTTTTGTTTGTTTTTTGAAAATCCCCCCCACCTAAATAGGTTTTTAGAAGGGGTTCAATATGCAATGTAAGTTTATGCTAAATTGGTCACTAGTTTGTGCCCGCCTGTTTTTTGAAAATTCAGACCATTTTTAGTGATCACACCCAACAAAAGGTGAGAGAAGTAACTTGTTCATTGATCACCCCTTTTTCCAACTTTTTAATTGATCACCCCCAACACAGCATATATGGGTGGCAGTGATTTATAATTTCCCTTGCTAGTTTATTTATAGTTATTTCATGTAATTGCATTAGGCAATGTCTTTAATTAAAAAGCAACAGTTAACAAATCCATAATACAATGCAGAAAAATAAATGTAACAACAAGAACAATCATCACTTAATTTAGGGGTGTAAAATCTTAACTGATTGTTTTTCCCGTCACGTTAAATCAAACTGATATATAAAATTAACATTTCCCTATCGTGATTTAAAATCACGACCAAGTGATCGGTAGGTGGCTTTCTTACCAACTGAGACAAACCTGACAAGTCTTATATATCTACAAAGATTTCTGTTATGATTTTTAAAAATTTATTATATATATAATACAAAAGTTGCAGCAATCATCTTCAGTCAGAATAGAAGTTGGAGCGGTGTTTGACCCTGCAGCAGCCAGGCTTGTTAATCACTGCTACCCTCAACACTGGTTTATTGCTGGGTTTAGTTAATGACCAATACCACAACATTGGTTTATTGCTGGGTTTAGGTTATTCATGCATTCTGACATTTATATGTATCGATGTATCCATCAAAGTCTTGGACATTAAACAAATTAAACAACATGAAGATCTATCCTTACAATGTTCGTGGCATAGCTGAGGACAATAGACTAGACCAACTGCTAATGGAATGGGGCAACATTGACTGGCACATCGTAGGTATAAGTGAAGCTGATCTTCCTTTTTTGTCAAACTCCAGTCCAAGTCGGAGGCTGGAGTTGACTTTGTTTTTCTATCATAACAACAACAAGAACAATCCTCATTTAATTTAGGGGAGTAAACTCCTTGTCTGTCCAGTCTCGTTAAATGAAACCGATGTATAAAATTTAACATTTCCTTACCGTAATTTGAAATCACAACCAAGTGATCGACAGGCAGCTCTCTTACCAACTGAGCCAAACTGACCAGTCTTACTGATCTGCGAGAATTTATGTTAGAAATACACAAGGGCCTATTTCATTCTAATAAATAAATGCACTTATAAAATTAACATTTTCCTACCGTGATTATTTACATATAGATAAAGTACAAATATATATTTTAGTATAAATGTATTTATTGCAAACAAAACGTGATTTGAAATCATGACCAAGTGATCGGTAGGCGGGTCTCTCAACTGACTGGTGGATATTTGGGCAGAGGTCACAGATTTGACCCCCACAGGTGTTGAAAGTTGAACAGGATATCGGCTGCAAGGTGTCGGAGACCGGAAGACACATCAGGTGTTCAGGGGTCATAAAACAGGATGTCGACTGAACTTGTAGGTGGTGGCTGGAAAATCAGTGTGGGCATTTGAGCAACACAGGGGCCCTCAAAAAAGCCAGAGAGACACCAGACGTCCTCAAAGAGACATACCACACAGGCCTGGGAAAACACAAGACCAATGTCCCTGTTAAGAACAGTCTGTCGGCTCTCATTGTCTATCTCCCATACTATAAGATACCTATACAACATGACAAGTCTTACATATCTATGAAAATTTATGTTACAAATACACAAGGGCCTAATTCATTCTAATAAATAAATACATTTATACTAAAAAATATATATTTTTATCATGTTTTTATTTATTATATATACAATACAAAAGTTGCAGTAATCATCTTCAGTCGGAATAGAAGTAGGAGTGGAGTTTGACCCTGCAGCAGCCAGGCTTTTTCGAAGATATTTTTTATATTGTTTCTTAGTTTTTTATCAAGAATTTTCACTGAAGAATTGATTGGATGAAAAAAAAAGAAAGAAATTCTTTTTTATTTAGTTTAAAATATTATAATTTACTCAGTATCTGTCTGTCTGTTCATCCAGACATCACACCGTCTAGGGTAGACAACTCTGTCACACAGTATACAGGGCAGTCGGAATGAAATTCATATTGGGGGGCTGAGAGAAAAGCAGAAAAACTTTTTTTTAGACCACACCCTTTAGATCGCTGGAAAACACCCGTATTGTAAAAAGTGCACTTATAATTGATGGATATATGATAATATTTAGATATCTAATTGATGAAGATAATTATGAACAAAAGGCTGTTTAGGGAATTTTTGAAAATAGAGCTTCAATATCTGTCAGAAATCAATGTATTTTTCAAGACATCTATAGACTCAGGATAGATCTATTATACACCTATGAACTAGCAAACAATAATTGAAGGGGATAATTGGTTTATTTACTCTTTCTGGAATCTTAAAGCAAGCTTTTTATAGCATTTTTTGAAAAAATAGGAACACATTTTAGCAAATTATTAGGAGGGCTGAAGCCCCCGCCCCGGTTCCAACGGCCCTGCTATAGTGTAGACAACTCCATGATTACTGAATTTATTTATGAAAAAGTTACTTTGTAGAAAAAATTAGTGGAGATTCGTTTTTTAAGTAAGAAATACACCCCCCTCTCCATTTAATTTCATGACATCTCAATAAATATTGAACTGGACAATTAACTCTGTTGCTATTTAATTGAAGAAAATAATTTTAATATCTAAATTCTAATAAATTTTGTCAAACACAAATATTCCTATAAAACAGAGAGAGAGAGAGAGAGAGAGAGAGAGAGAGAGAGAGAGAGAGAGAGAGAGAGAAAGAAAGAGAGTGGGTGTCTAGGCAGGCTTTGCTCTGTCAGTCTCATTTATTGTGTGGTTGTTTATAGTTTCTAAAGGTTAAATTAATTCATCTTGTTTAGTCTATATATTTTGAACTTTGGCTATTTTGAATTCACTCGTGCTCGTTTATTAAACAGATTTCTATTTTTAGATAGGATCAAGACAGAGACAATTTTTCTTGTAAAAGAATATACTCTGTTTATTTGTAATTTTAAAGAAATCTTTGTCAAACGCAGATATTCCCATAAAATTGAGAGCGAGGAAGAGAGAGCGAGAGTGGGTATCTAGGCTGCTTTGGAGGTGACCACTCAATCCATACCTGTGGGACACTCTGTTTTGTCACCGCTCTGTTAGTCTTATTTATAGTGTGGTTGTTTATAGTTTCTAAAGGTTAAATTAATTCATCTTGTTTAGTCTGTATATTTTGAATTTTGACTATTTTGAATTCAACCGTGCTCGTTTATTAAATAGATTTCTATTTTTAGATAGGATCAAGACAGAGACAATTTTTCTTGTAAAAGAATATACTCTGTTTATTTGTAATTCTATAGAAATTTTGTCAAACACAAATATTCCTATAAAACAGAGAGAGAGAGAGAGAGATAGAGAGAGAGAAAGAGAAAGAGAGAGAGAGAAAGAGAGTTTTGAATTCACCCATGCTCATTTATTAAACAGATTTCTATTCTTAGGTATTTTCTGTCAGTGTTTTGACTCCCGTTACCTTTTGATGTTATCAAAAATACCCTGTTGTTTACCAAAAGTGTCAAGTCGATTGTTTTAGTTAGTGTCAATCTGTATATTTCGAACTTCCGATATTTTCTTTTCGTTTATCTATTTATCTATCTATCTATTTTCATTTATGCACCCCATCACTATGGTACAGCTGTAGAAAATCTTTATGGTACCCCAAAATAATTTTTGGTGCAAATGTTAAAAACGAAATGGTTGATGATGCTATTAATGGCAGACAACAATGTTTGAAGGTGATGGGCGGAGCAGCCGAGGCACCAAATGCGACCGCAGTCAACAATTTCAATGCCTGGCTCTTTTTTTTCCTTCCCTCTTATTTATTTATTGTCTTTTTCTCTAATGGCAACAGGCAACATGCTTAATAATAACCAAGAGTTAAGAAATGTACAACACAATGCAGAAAAAAACTAGAAAGCACTCAGAGAGTACATAACTCTGTCAACACCACTGTCAGTAACCATAAACATCATTGAAATGACTTAGAGCAGAGACAGGGTAGTTAACCATTTAAATTTTGACTGTTGCATTGCATATATTCCGGATACATAGATAGATATTTAGTTTAAATCGGTCTGTTGTGGGTAAAAGGCTCCTTTAGACAGTGGCCTGCTGATGATAGATGATTCAAATTCAAAGTAAATAAGCCACTCATTTTTCAAAGAAGGTTGCAAAATCAACCTTTAGAAACAGCCATTGCTGGAAAAATCTCATTTACTTTATTTTTCATGATACATACGTCCCAATAGACTTCTAAAAGACTGAAAACATCATTGAAATCCCTTAGTGGATAGATCAGAGACGGGGTAGTTAATCGTTTAAATTTTGACTGTTGTACATATTCTTTGATTCATATAGGAAGAAGCTGAAAGAGAAATCAATGTAATGAAAAGCCCATGACATATAACTACGAAGTAGGGGAGGTAATTGTGCATGGATCTGCTAAAAGATTTAATCATTTCTTCCTTTGCCTATTGTCCACCCTTCTGGAAAATCTGAAT
>VCCN01003932.1:2171089-2181324 GCA_006491835.1 Architeuthis dux
GTTGAACAGAGCAATATCTAACATATAATACACAGTGTGTGTATTGGTTGCTTGCTTTGTCTGCCTGTCATGCAAGGGAAATAACTCACAGATTTTCATGCAAGATTTACTTCTCTTAGGATTCAAAAGTCAAGGATAGATATACTTTTGTGTTTTTGTGTATTTATACACAACAGAAGTGTTTAACAGAGCAATATCTAAATTATATAATACACACAGTGTGTATTGGTTGGTTGCTTGGTTTGTCTACCAGTCCTGCAAGGGAAATAATTCTCTAATTTTATGCAAGAGTTACTTCCCTTAACAGACTTTCATTATTTTGTTATTTGTAAGAGGAACATTATTGTACACAATAATATTTGAATTCTGTGACAATTTCTCTATTGAATTAGCTTCACACCTCTTTATATTCAAAGCTTTTACATAATTTTACCACAGCTTTCTACATTGTCATCCTTTAACCCCCCTCCCCCTCCCACACATTATAAGTTGTCAGTCATGGTGCTTCTTATCTTCACACACCTTTTTTACATGTATATTCAAATAAGGATTAAAAAAACAAACAAAAAGAAAAACTTCTTTGTCATTGTCCCAGCAATATCAATTTTTCTAATCTTGCATCTACTTACATAATACGCCAAGTGTATGTCTATATTTTTTTGTCTGTTACATCCCAAGGGAAATAAGTTTTATATTTTACACAAGAGTTACTTCCCTTAGAAGTCTATTGTATCATTTTGTTATTTGTAAGAGAAAGATGATTGTACACAATAATATTTGAATTCTGTGACAATTTCTCAATTGAAATAGTTTCACACCTTTTCTTTTTATATCTTTAGCTTTTATGTAATTTGAATTGCCATCAGTTTTTGATGGCAAAGATAAACTAGTACTTTAATATAATACATATTATTTAGTCCAGGGCACAGAAAGTCTAAGGGATGCCTTCTGATGAATAATTATTACAAGCTTTTGTCACAGCATAGTTTGGGGTCTGTAACCTGATTGTTCGGTTTTTAGTGACATTGGTGTTGGTGGAGGTATGCGCTCTGAGTGCTTTGAAGTTATTATTATTATTATTTTTATTATTATTAGTGATCACAGCCCAACAAAAGGCGAGAGAAGTAACTTATTCATTGATCACCCCTTTTTCCAACTTTTTAATTGATCATCCCCATGGGTGGCGGTAATTCATAATTTCCCTTGGAATGCTAGTTTGTTTGTTTGTTTGTTTGTTTGCTTGCTCACACAATGTATCCAAAAGTTCTCAATGAATTTTGATGAAATTTTGTGGAAGAGTGGGCCATTGGTTAAGGAATAAATTTAGGGATGGATCCAAGAATTTTTAGATTTTGTTAACATTGCAAAATAGGACTATTTTCCGGCTTTTCGGATGTAATAACAGAATAATGATAAAGTTACTTAATCTAATAGAAATAATCAAGTGTTGAATCAAGGTTCAAAGGGATGACTTCTGATGAATAATTATCACCAGTTTCCGTCACAGCATAGTCTTGGGTCTGTAACCTGATTGTCCAGTTTTTAGTGAATAAAATGTGTTGGCGCTCTCTGGGTGCTTTCTAGTTTATTTCAGAGGTTAGTTTGGTAATATAATAGCCACAAAATATATTCAGGCAGAATTGAAGAATTCTTTTTAACCTAAACACTTATTAGAAAATTAGAAAGACAACACAATTCCGTATTTTCAATTGGAAAACTGTGCTTTTATTCCCGTCGATATAAGTTCTTTTCTGGGCCGGTTCGTGGGTTACTTTTGAGGCATCGAATTCTGTTTCATTCAGTTTTCTAAACAATTGGTCACTTTTCTGAATCACCACCCGGGGTGGTAGTAATTAAAAAATCAATGGTTCTTCCTCCTCTTACTCCCCCCTTTCTTCACCCGTCCGGGTGAAGAGAGAGAACTACTTCGCTGTTGACCTGTTGCCTATCTGTTGGATTCTAAACTGCTAACTGCTTCTAACCTGCTCTCTCCTCCCTCACCCCTAACGGGCAGGGGAGCCAAACCCTCTCTTTGTCCGACCCATCGCTACCGGGATTCAGATCTAAACTGCCCCTGATTTGAAGATCAGGGACCCTTGAAAGGCCTCCGGTAATACGATATGGCTTGTTGGTCACGTACACCACAAGCGCGCGAATACATGGACACAGAGTGCATTTCGTTACAGTAAACTGTATGAATTTTTATACAAACTATGGCTGAGGTGATTTTTAAAATTCTTTCTTCAAATAACTCAACTATACTTGTAAAATCCACAACATTTGGCACACTTTGACTCGTGTCTGAGCTGACATTTTCAATCACAAATTTTGTGCGTTTCCCTATAAGACTAATAATGGCTGTTCAATGTTTGCGCTGGAAACAATTCATTGTCCTTCAATGTCAATGTGGTGATTAGAAGAATACCCAATAGAGCGATTTCTGAGAACCATTTTGAAAAAACATGTCAAGCTAAGCTCACTCATTTCTTTTACCACTTGGTGCTGTCAGCGTGTTATTAGCTTTTCAGCTCGTAAGTCACATCGGACGACATCGTTTATGCCTGAAGAAGCAACAACAACAGCAGGAGGAGGAGGAGGAGGAGGTCATTTAGTCTTGTACTAAAAGACAGCATCATTTCTACTTGAAGCACATTTACCAGCTGGACTAGAAAACACTCAGAGAGCGCATACCTCAGCCAACGCCTTACACTAACTACAAACTGAATGAAAAAAAAAAAAATTCATATACAGCTACGATGCAGGGGAGCTAACTGTGTAGGTTTTGATTTTCCACAATTTTGGACTATTGACTTGATAATCAAAAAATAGGAAAAAGAGGTAATCAATGAATAAGTTACTTCTCTCGCATTTTGTTGGGCAGTGATCACTAAAAAAGTCTGAATTTTCAAAAAAAACAAGCAGACACAAACTAGTGATCAATTTAGTATAAACTTACATTGCAAATTGAACCCCCCTGCTAAAAACTTATTTCGTGGGGGGAATTTTCAAAAACCAAAATAACGTTTTTTCGAGACATAATACTGAGTAAATGTTGAAATTTTCAGCCCTCTAGCTCCACTGGTGCGGCCTATACATGTGATTGATACATACAATATCACCCATAAATAAGTACATCCCAACCACTTTTTAATAGAAAGTTAATTGTCTTCTAAACCAAACATAGCAGGATTTTATTATTTCTAGTGGCACATTACACATTCCAAACGGACATTGAATTTACATTGCATATTGAACCCCCTCCAAAAACCTATTTAGGGGAGAAATTTTCAAAAAACAAAAAAAACGTTTTCGCGACTGACTGAGGGGAGTGTGTGTGCGCAAAAGTCTGAATTTTCAAAAAACAAGCCGGTACAAATTAGGGATCAATTTAGCATAAACTTACATTGCATATTGAAGCCCTTCTAAAAACAATTTATTTTCCCTACTCATTGAGGGGAGTGTGTGTGCAAAATTTCAAGTTTCTACTATGAACAGTTAGGGCTGGGCGAGGTAGATAGATAGATACATAGATACATATAAATGTCTGAGCACATGAATAATCTAAACCTAGCAATAAACCAGTGCTGGGGCTCAGAATAGTTACCAATTTAGCATAAACTGACATTGCATATTGAACCCCCTCCAAAAACCTATTATTGGGAGGAATTTTCAAAAAGCAAAAACAATTTATTTTCCCTACTCATTGAGGGGAGTGTGTGTGAAAAACTTCAAGTTTCTACTATGAACGGTTAGGGCTGGGCAAAGTCCGGATACATAGATAGATACATAGATACATATAAATGTCATAGAACATGAATGACCTAAACCCAACAACAGTGTTTAAACCGGTCTGTTGTGGGTTGCAGTGATCAATTATATCATGGTTTGCACAACTTGTTCTATTGAATACAACAAAATGATTAAATATTTTATCACATTTTTTGTCTAGACCTCAATTCCCAGGGGGTTAGAGATGTTGGTGCATAAAATTTGATTATTTGATCTACAATGTACGTATTTATTTAATAAATGAGATTATTTATTGATAAAAAAACACAGTGGAAATAAAATCAAGATATAAAAGAGAAATTGTAAATTGGTATATTAGAAACCGTCAATCAAAACTGTCAACATAGTTTCTTCAGTTTTCGAGTTGGTCTGGCTGGCTGGCTATGTATGTATCACGTGTACAGGCAGCACCAATGGAACTAGAGGGCTGAAATTTTCATTATATTCATCATCATCATCGTCAGCCATTATAAGTCCACTGCTGGACAAAGGCCTTTCCCATCTCCTTCCATGATGACCTAGATTGTGCTAACCTCTGCCATGTCTTACCGGCAAACTATTCTATGTCATCCCTCTATCTTGTGTCTGGTCTTTTCCTACTGCGTTCACTATCCCATGGGCACCAATCGGTTAGTCTTTTCCCCCTATCTATTGACATCTCTTCTTGTTAGGTGACCAGCCCATCTCCATTTTTGCTGCTTTATTATTTGTATAATATCCTTCACTCTAGTCCACCCACTGATCCATGTTGATCTTTTTCTTTCTCTTAGAGTTATCCCTAGCATTGCTCTTTCCATGGCTCTCTCTGCTACTCTAAGTTGGTTTTCAGCTCGTTTTGTTAATTTCCATGTTTCGCATCCGTAAGTCATGGCTGGTATTAGTCCCTCCTTCTAATTTATTCCTCATTATGTCTAGAAAAAACGTTTTTTTGTTTTATGACATTTCCCCCCTAAATTGTTTTTTTTTGTGGGGGCTTCAATTTGCAATGTAAGTTTATGCTAAATTGATCACTAGTTTGTGTCTGCTTGTTTTTTTGAAAAATCAGACATTTTTAGTGATCACTGCCCAACAAAATGCAAGAGAGGTAACTTATTCATTAATCACCCCCTTCTCCAATTTCTAATTGATCACCCCCAATACAGCCTGCTGTTGGTCACGTGACGGTTTCTATTGAGTGACTAACCAGACCTGTCATTAATTAGATGTGGTGGAAAAGCAATTTATCTGTGGCTAAATACTGATCATATCAACTTTATCAAAAGTCTGATTTTAAGCCTTATTTATTACCAACCGCCCTGCTATTTATCCACAGTGGGGGGGGGGGGTTTCATGCCTTTTCCAAGGGCATTAGTACAAAGTGAATATACACAGCCTTGATAGTTGATGGTAGGGAAGATAGGATCAAATTCGACCTTTGATCTCACAGAATGAGATAGAATTAGTTTGTGGTCTTTATTGTCGGTATTGCAGCCATTCTTGGGGCCAAATTGGTATGGGGGCATTACTTGGGCAGAAAAAGATTATAGAATATATGGTGCTGACCTCCAAGGTTATGGGATGTCACCAGAGGTCGATTTTGGATTGAAATAGCTTTTTAAAGACAAACAAGGAAAACTTAAAGGGTTAAAAAAAACTTAATGCTTTTTTTTGTTTTCACAAAATGTTGTGCAACCCCGAAAAACGTTTTCAAAAAAAAAATCTAAAAGTCACAGGGACAATCTATCAAGATCTCTGGCCTCAACCTGACTTCTCTCCATGCCTTTTCCATAGCCAGCTCTATGTTGGTTGTTCTACGGTGTATCCCCAAACAACTTTTTCATAGTGACACCCAATGGGGAAAGTACTAATGTTCTGAACCCAGAAGACCTGTCAACCTAAGGGACTACATATTTGACATATTCTTTACTTGCGTTGTTATATTTCAAGTTATTTTTTATTTATTTATTATATATACAATAGAAAAGTTGCAGTAATCATCTTCATGGAATAGAGTTTGACCCTACAGCTGCCAGGCTTGTTTAAACTTTTTCTTGTATTTAAGCCTTTTAACTTCTTCTGGAATGACGTCAACTTTGATGTGCTGAGTTAATTCTCAGAAAAAACTTCTGCGCATCTTCTCAGTACACAAAATGTAATCTTTTGGCAAAAGAAAGAAAATATTTTATTTGCATTTTTGAGACTTTTATTGCTTTTTGGGGCTTTATGTTTTTTTTAGGCTTTTATCGCTTTTTGAGGCTTTTATTGTTTTTTGAGGCTTTTATCGTTTTTTGTTTATAGAACTCCAAAGACCAAATCACTGAACTGCTTAAAGCGCAAATCAGTGCTTAACAATTTGTCAATCATTCAATTACTGTTTAATTTGTGTGATCTTCTATACCAGTAACTGTTACACTCTGCACCTTCACACCACTCCAGGCCTCTTTTATATATATATATATACTAGCATATATAAAGATAGCAATTGTGTACAAAGTTTTTAAAATAATTTAGATAATTTTAAAAATTATGGAAAAGCAAGAGATTACAAGGACATTTTTGAATCTGTTAAATGAGATTTTCAAGAGAGTTTGATCTGTGAATTGTGCTAAATTGTAGATGTTGTTTGTATTTATGTACAGTTTAATATGTTTTTTATTTTATATTTGTTTAGAAGTTGATGCGTAAATATTGTGTATAATTTGGAGATGCCCAAAGAGGCATAATAAAATAATTATAATAATAATTAGTCACTAATTGCACTATAAAATTAATTACTAATTTTACTAGAGATTCCATGGTAACTAATGCTTAACTCATTAACTTTGATAGGTATAAAAGTGATGAGGTAATAACGTTGTTGTTACTAAATTTCACACAAAGAAATTGCAAAAGTTTTAGTAAGTGCACTGAAGTTCATATTTCAGTATTTATTTTTAATGAAGAATTTGTTTTTCCACAGATATCTATCCATTCAAGATGTGTAGTATTAATGAAAGAAAGGTTTGTCAGTATTCAGAGGAGTTCTTGGAGGAGTTTAGCTTCATACTTTAAAAAGCACATTAGACACGGTTCTTTTGGCCACATGATATTAGAAACTGTCAACTAAAACTGTCATCAAAACTGTCAACATAGGTTTCTTCAGTTTTCAAGTCTAGAGGGCTGAAGTTTTCAACATTTACTCCTTATTCTGAAGAGTACATTGCCAATGTGCTTAAAACATAAAGTATACAACGGTTGCAGGACTTACGGATGTGAAACATGGAAATTAACCAAACGAGCTGAAAACCAACTTAGAATAGCACAGAGATCCATGGAAAGAGCAATGCTAGGGATAACTCTAAAAGATAGAAAAAGACCAACATGGATCAGAGACTAGACCAGAGTGAAAGATATTATACTCAACTAATTAAGCAGCAAAAAAGGAAATGGGCTGGTCACCTAGCAAGAAGAGATGTCAATAGATGGGTGGAAAAGACTAACCGATTGATGCCCATGGGATAGTAAACACAGTAGGAAAAGACCAGACACAAGATGGAGCTATGAGATAGAAAAGTTTGCCGGTAAGATGTGGCAGAGGTTAGCACAAGATATGTCGTCATGGAAGGAGATGGGAAAGGCCTTTGTCCAGCAGTGGACTTATAACGGCTGATGATGATGATGTCTAGAGAAAATTCTTTTTAAATACCTCCCCAAAATAGGTTTTAGAGGGAGTTCAATTTACAATGTAAGTTTATGATAAATTGATCCCTAGTTTGTGCCTATCATGCCTGCACGCTCATATTATCAGTACCAGCAATCAGTCGAGCCTGTTAATGTACACTTATGATAATGGTCAGTGATGCGACATGTCATGGACAAGTAGATATTAGAAACCATCAACCAAAACTGTCACCAAAACTGTCAAAACAGGTTTCTTCAGTTTTAAAGTCGGTCTGGCTGGCTGGTTGGCTGGCTGGCTGGCTATGTATGTATTACGGGTACATGCCACACCAATGGAGCTAGAGGGCTGAAAATTTCAACATTTATTCCTTATTACGTCTAGAAAAAAATGCTATTTTTATTTTTTTAAAATTCCCCCCTACATAGGTTTTAGTGGGGGCTTCAATTTGCAATATAAGTTTATGCTAAATTGATCTCTTATTTTGTGCCTGGCAGCATTCATGCTTGTTTTTTGAAATTTCTTTTTTTTAATGCCTCCCCTAAATAGGTTTTTTTTGGGTCTCAGGATTCAATTTACAATGTAAGTTTATGCTAAATTGATCTCTTATTTTGTGTCCGGAAGCATTCACGCTTGTTTTTTTTAAATATTTATTTTTTAATTCCTCCCCATAATAGGTTTGTTGGGGTGGGGGGGTTCAATTTACAATGTAAGTTCATGCTAAATTGATCCCTAGATAGTGCCCGCTTGTTTTTCTGAAAATTTAAAAAAAGGTAAGAAAATTTTTTTATTGATCACCCCCAACACGACATGCTGTCAAAAGATGTTGGTAACATGACAGTTTCTATTGAGTGACTAACCATACTTGTATAATTAAATTGCGTTCCTTTGTAGTAAAGTGACATCAAATATTTGAGATGTCAGGTTGGAGCACGGAGCCAAAAAGGTTAAAAATACAGTACAAAATAACAAATACTTTGGAAAGAGACGACAACCGTTTTAGCCCCCCACCCATCATTTTGTGCACGTAGCGACTCCATGTCGTATTTGTTGAATATATTTCTATGTGATATCTTTCTAATCTGAGGTCAGGTTTATTTCACCCGAAAAGCATTAAAAACCCAGTCATAAAACTATTCTGAATGGATCCAGTTTACAGTTACTCGTACGTTGTAAATGCTTTCTCATTCCTCAAATATTTTAGCACTAGCTGAAAACCCATAGCCATACCACGGGTGTTGACAACTAGCATTCCAAGGTAAATTATAAATCACTGCCACCCATATATGCTGCGTTGGGGTGATCAAGTAAAAAAAAAGGGCTGTGATCACTACAAAAATGACTGAATTTTCAAAAAAAAAGCGGGCACAAATTAGTGACCAATTTAGCATAAGCTTACATTGAAAATTGAACGCCAAACTAAAACCCTATTTTGGAGTGGAGTTTTCAAAAAACAAAAAAAAAACATTTTCCTTACTCATTGAGGGGAGTGTGTGTACAAAATTTCAAGTTTCTACTATGAATATTAATGTGTGAACACATTAATAACCTAAACCTTTGGTAGCAGTGATTAATTATCCATTATCTCATCATGCCTCTGCTCTTCTCTCCCCCATTGCCTGTATCTTCTCATTCTCTCCCTTATCCCTTCTAATCTTCGTTGTCGTCCATGTTTTTATCTAAATGTCATACAAATATTAGTTTCATAAGCAGAAATCTTCCTTCTCCTTCAGTAAACTAACTCTTCTCTGCTCTCTCCCTTACTACCCTCATATCAAACTACCTAAGTTTCTTTTCTGCCCTCTCTCTTCCCTCTCTTATTAAACTACCTAACTTTTCCCTTATGTTATTACTGAAAGCATAATGCAGGTAGTAGCAAGCAGAATAATATAGTTTAACATGATTGTAGCCCAGAAATAATGTGTATCTAACGGAGGCATAGCTGAGAGGTCGGAGGGGGGGGGTATCTGAAAATATCCCCCCCGGCCCCCAGTAGGGGAGGGGGGAAAACACTTTATAAATAGTAGTTCACCTACTGCATTTCTACTGACAAATCTCACTAAATGTTGGTTGGGGCCCCTTTAGGAGCCAATCCCCCCACCCAGGCCCCCAAATCTCCCCAAATCTCTACCTACGCCCCTGGTGTCTGTTTGTTCAGTGAGTTTCAAATGTCCTTTCAAGCCATCACAGGGAAATCATGACAACAAAATCCCTGTCTTGTGCTGCTCAGTTCTGGTTATATGTCTTTGAGATGACAAGGCAATTTTAGAAGCGTACAGTCTTATTTGTACACTAGTAGTATTAGATGTAATAGTTTACAAATTTCTCAGATGAAGAAATTATTTATCTCTGCCAATGAAGTTGGGAGAGGTATATGTATTCACTCATGTCTGTCTGTCTGTCTGTCTGTCAACATAATATACCTAAAAGTTCTCAATCAAGTTTGTCTACACAATATCTCCAAAAGTTCTCAATGAATTTCAATGACATTTTGTGGAAGGGTGGGCCATAGGCTAAGGAACAATTGATTAAATTTTGGGGTGGATCCAGGAATCTTTTTACTGTTACCTGTCCTGCATCATAGCTATATGTCCACACAATATATCCAAAAGTTCTCAATGAATTTCATTGAAATTTTCTTGATGGGTTGGCCATAGGGTAAAGAAGAGTTGATTAAATTTTGGTGCGGATCGAGGAATTCTTTTTTTGTATTGATATATGAGATCTTTTTTTATATTTTTAGATACGGTTATGTATTCAATGATGTTGGTCTACACAATATCACCAAAAGTTCCCAATGAATTTCAAT
>VCCN01003932.1:2182039-2192806 GCA_006491835.1 Architeuthis dux
AGCACCTTGTATTTCCATATGATCACCCATCTGGCTTGACGTTACTTAACTTTGGTGATCTTACGAGAACTTGTGTTCCCAATGCAATTTCTTTGTACTAAGGCTCTTATAAATCCTAAACGATGTGGCTTTGTTATGTCTCTTAGACTTGGGAAATTTCTTTTAAATATCTATTATTAATTTATATACTATTCATTATTAATCATTATTCCATGATGACAATGACCCATCTGGGTAATTACCAGGCTTGACGTTGCTTAACTTCGGTGATATTACAAGAACGGGTTTGTCCAATGCAATTTTTAAGTTTTTATAAGTCACTTATAAGTAAGTGGTTAATATATGCAATTTTGTTTCTAAAAGGATCTATCTCACAAACTTAATATTAAGATCCAAAGAAATGACTTTGCTTCGTACATATCATTTCATATCGCCAAATGATATCGTTTTCTCAGTCTGATAACACATGCTTCATGGGCCCTGTACCCAGGGTTGACAGATTAGTTTTCTCAAATTCGAGCAATAGTGTTCCCAAAATCGGACATCACTGCTTGAAATCGTTCAAAATTCGGACAGAATAAATTTGGTGGCTAAAAATAGCTAGATTTATATCACAATAATGAAGATAAATAGCTAAAAGTGGCTAGAATTTTTCATTTTTTCCCATTTCATAAAAAATTTAATCGGACATCAGAGCTAAAAAGGACACAATGTCAAAAATTGGAGAAATTTGGCAACCCTGCCTGTACCGGTCCACGGCGCAGTGGTTGAGGACCACTGCACTGGGCCATGTGTTCTGTAGGACATTTCGTTAATTTCAAAACTTTCAACCACTCCCACTTGAGTTTCAATAAACTCAAGCGACTCCTATTTAACTATTGTGATGATGGCCCCGTGAAGATAGTAAATCACACGTCTTTTTATGTGTCTGATATAGAAGGGAGAAACAAATCTAATTATTGGCTGCAAAAAGGTTGACAGACGCAACCTAAATATCGGGGCCATGCTGTGACACACCTGTGCGATGATTACGGCTGATAAATACGTTGTCCTTGAGTGCCGTAACCATATCTCGTCCTTAACAACGAGGGCTCGAGCAAAAAATTGAGTGAAAACGTCAAACTGAATCGCCATTGACACTATTCTTCTTAGCAAAGGTCATAAACATTCTAGTCTGATCTAAAAGGGTTTTATAGCATGCGAGATAAGATTTTAAAGCTGTTCTCTGGTTCAGTGCTTTTGTTTTTCTGGTATGTTGACAATTGTAAAGTATATGTCAAAATGTGTATCTCATCATATAAAAACAAGGCACTTCCTGCATTAAATATCTATCTATCTATCTATATAAGCTGGTGTCTGTTGCTTTATAATGCACTATAAATGTCAGGCTATGTTTTTGTTCATATCTAAAATCTAGGCCAGATGCACTTTTCATATTCTGCATACATAAGCTCTAAATATGTCTGAATAAAATAGTATAATTTATATGTCGCACATCTCAACTAAGTAGGTACAAAAAGGATTACATTTTCTTTTGTTATCATGGACATTTTCATAAAAATCCTAAAACGTATTACAATAATTTAAATATCTTTTTTGAACTTTTTTATTCTGGTTTTAATTGCAAGAAAATAGCATAAAGTTAGTTGTTTAAATAAAAATTACTTTTGCATATTCAGAGCAGGTTTTAGACTGTTTTTAAAGTCAATTTTTGTCATCCAAAATTAACTTTGATTACGCCATGATTGATGTCAGCTGATAGAAATCTTTAAATTCTATAATTAAAAATCTTCCAAAAATGAGCTAACTGTTATAGAAAACAAAAATTAGTTTAATTTAATAAAAACTTAACTTGATTTTGAAAAAATATTACTTACTTTTTACTTAAAAAATATACATTTGTTTCCAGGGGGGTGTCTGTTACATGTCTACTCAGTTCAAAGGGCAAGTGGGTGTTCAGTCACCTATCCTTACCCACTAGGGCAGTGGTTCCCAACCTTTTCGAGTCATTCCCCACTTGTGTCAATAAGATTACTAGTATTCCCCCACTTCCATTTATTAAGTTGCAACAAAGAATATTTTCAAATAATAACTTTATTCTACATATAATTAGACAGCTTCATATTAAGAATTAGTTTAATTTTATAATTGTACAGCTGCTGCAGTGTATTTGTTACTCAAAGAAAGCAAGTGAAAATAATTAGAACACATCATTTGAAATTCCAATTTATTGTAAAAAAAATAAGAATTCTGCTATTGTAACTGATATACACATCAATGTGATCTCTGTTCTTGTTTTTTTGCTACTAGTTCTTCAATTTGTGGGTCTATTAGTGAGAGAGCACATCTTAAATCATTCTCAACTTGGAGCTTATTTTGAGCCTTTGTACTGAAAACCCATCTCTAGATGGACATATATTTTTACCTAATAGCCTTATTCCCCCCCTTTTCACTACCCAAATTCTTTGCCCCACCCACCGGTTGGGAACCACTGCAGTAGGGGATAAAAAGCCAGGTTAAATTTACAAGTGTCTCAGTATGGATGAAAAGGAATTACAAAACTTAATATTACCCACAATGGGAACACTATATTCTTAACATTAAAAATCTGTCTTATGACAGGCAGCACTTTACTTATCATATAAGGAGTGGGTACATCCTGCAATAAATATAAATACAGGACACACACTCTGTGGTTTTAAAGGTTGCTATAAACAAAGATTCAAGTTTGTGGTTAATTTCAGTCATTTCATTTATTTATGATGTAAGTTATTGTGTTGAGTAAGTTGTTATGTAAGTAAGTTGTTATGTAAGTAAGTTGTTATGTAAGTAAGTCATTATATTAAGTAAGTTGTTATGTTCAGTAAGTTGTTATGTTAAGTTGTTATGTTAAGTAAGTTGTTATGTTAAGTTGTGTGGTTAAGTAAGTTGTTATGTTAAGTAAGTTGTTATGTAAAGTAAGTTGTTATGTTAAGTTGTTATGTTAAGTAAGTTGTTATGTTAAGTTGGTATGTTAAGTAAGTTGTTATATAAATGCAAAAATGGAGATGGGCTGGTCACCTAGCAAGAAGAAATGACAACAGATGCAATAAAAACTAACTGAATGGTGCCCACAATGGTGCCAATTCGTAAACACATTAGGAAAAGACCAGACACAAGATGGAGGGATGAGATAAAAAGGTTTGCCAGTAAGACATGGCAGAGATCAGCACAATTGAGGTCATCTTTGAAGGAGATGGGAAAGGTCTTTGTCCAGCAGTGGACTCATAATGGCTGATGATGATGATGATGATAAGTCTGCAAAACATTAGTAATATTATCCTGATTCAATTTGAATTTTTCATTGCAATTATTAAAGCCGTCTATCTGTGGCAGTGAGGAAGCAGTGTGTGATGACTTGAGCTTTGGGGGAAGTCACAAAATCAAACAATATATATAAAAGACAACCTACCTTTTTTCTATGTAGAAACACAAGGTGATCAGTCAAGTTCTTCAGTTCGTCTGTTTCTTCTTAAGTATTAGCTTTAGTTAGTGGCTTTACTACTGGTTAGTAGTTGAGACAATAGGGAGGAAAAACAGAATAGAGTGTGGTTAGCATTTAGAAGATTTAGCTGATCTTTTAGATATGCTTGTCTACATCAGGGAGTAAGCAGTGCGGGTAGGTTTATAGGTAAAATCTTATCTTCTTCTGCCAGCCATAAAAGTTCTAATAGAATTGTGACCTTCTCTAAGCAAAGTAGTTCCATTAGTGATCTTCAATGAAAGTAGTTGTTAAAGAAGAAAGGAAATTATTATATCAGAAAACAGACTTTATGTTGAGTAAATTTGTTATGATTTATGTATCCGGCCACCTGTGGCGGAAATGTAAGTGACCTCGATCACCTTGGGAGCTGCATGTATTGCATCATTGTTGTAAACAGGAAATGGTTGTTGGTCATTGACACCATGAGACACCACGTATGCATTGGGGAGATCTATAAAGCAGACGCAGAAGAAATCATCCAAGCCTGGGAAGCGGACCGAAACCTCGACACTCAAAGAAGATAGACATCAGCGGAGCCGAAAGGCACGAAACCGCTGTCCCCGCTGAGGGGACAGGTCGGCGGTTCTCCTTGTCTTCTCTCTTCCACTCTTCACAATCCGGCCAACAAAGATGTATGTTCTGTAATAAAAAAGAATGTCCAGATATTTTTACAAGCAAGTCTTCGGGTTTCCTTTCTATCCAAGCCCAGGACACCCCGCTATATAACAAATGGAATTCTTGTCACGTTCTTTCTGCTGCTGCTGTTAGTTAATAGTGCTTAGTCCAGGAATTCCCATTCCGGGGGTGGGGGGAGTAGAAGTGCTCAGCGTTGCTAAAAAGATTTATTTTGAAAAATAGCCAAAGAAATGCCAAAATTGGACAAAACACATCAAAAATATACTAAAAATGCTAAAAAAAATGGCCAAGTGTATGATAAATGAAGGTGAAGAAGTTTCAAGCGTTGGAGATGTGTCTTAAAAATGGTTCATGTTGTAAAAATTAGCGCACTAAAATTAATTCACACCACATTCACTGGGTCTGATTTGTATCCTCTTTCAATAATCCTAATTACTAGTAGGATGGGTGAGCCTGTTGTTCACCACACAGTTTTTCAAATCTAAGATGTCGCACCCTATTATTGTGACCGTGCATCAGCTCATTGAATTAGAATTGCCAGAAATTAATAAAATTTTTGAATATCCTGCCCTGAGAGCTATCTGTGGCGCACTGGGAGTCATGGCGCGCACTTTGGGAATCACTGGCTTAGTCACTCAATAGAAACTGCCATATTACCAATATCTTTTAGCAGCATGCCATGTTGGGGGTGATCAATTAAAAAAGGGATGACCAATGGAAAATTTAATTCTCTCACCTTTTTTCAAATGTTAAAAAAAAACACACCAATTAGGGATCAATTTAGCATAAACTTCCATTGTAAATTGAACCCACCCACTAAAAACCTATTTAGGGTTCAAACAGTTATTTGGACAATTTAACTCCTTCTTATTGTTTGTGTTGTTAACACAACGTATCGGCTGATCCACTTTTCAGCCTTCCTCAAGGTTATCTCCTTTGAAATTAAAAACTTCTGTTTACCCCATCACATTCGATTATTGCACCTGAGGAAGACTGAAAAATGGGTCGGCTGAAACATCATAAAACAACAAGAAGGAGTTTAATCATCCGAATAACTATTTGAATGTTAATGACCCTTCTCAAAACTATAGAAATATCTATTTAGGCTTATTCAGATCAAATTCAGATTATGTAGATCAAGCGACCAATGAACTAAAAACCACTAAAAATCAATTGTGGGGAGGAATTAAAAAAAAATACCATTTTTTTCTAAACATAATAAGGAGTAAATGTTGAAATTTTCAGCCCTCTAGATCTATTAGTGCGAATTGTATGGGTGATACATACATAAATAGCTAGCCAGCCGGACCTACTTGAATACTGAAGAAACCTATTTTGACATTTTGGGTGACAGTTTTGGTTGACAGTTTCTAAATAATGCATTGCTTTATTGCAAAGGGTTTTTTATGGTATTTTATCTTACTTACATAATAACTTACTTAACAAAACAACTTAACATAACAACTTACTTAACATAAAAAATTAATATAATAAATTTCTTAACATAATAACTTACTTAACATAACAACTTACTTGACATAAAAACTTAACATAATAAATTATTTAACATAACAACTTACTTAACATACTAACTTACTAAACATAACAACTTACATAACAACTTACTTAACACAACAACTTACGTACATAACAACTTACTTAACATAATAATTTACTTAACATAACAACTTAACATAACAACTTACTAAACATAACATAACAACTTACTTAACATAACAACTTACGTAACATAATAACATAATTAACATAACTTACATAATAATTTACTTAACATAACAACTTACTAAACATAACAACTTACATAACAACTTACTTAACATAATAATTTACTTAACATAACAACTTAACATAATAATTTACATAACATAAAAACTTAACATAACAACTTACTTAACATAACAATTTAACATACTAACTTACTTAACATAACAACTTAATATAATAACATAAGTAACATAAAAACTTAACATAAAAACTTACTTACATAACAACTTAAGTAAGTTTCTTTTTATCTAACCAAACTAACCACATGAATGTGAATGCAATTTTAATAAATCAATCTTTATTATTATTATTGGATGAAGTAATTATAACACATTATTTAATTAAATTTAATTTGAAATTAAGATGAAGGTAAAAACAAGTTAAATTTAATTAAAATAATGTGAATGCAATTGTTCAGTATTTTCCGACTTGGGGTGCCGTGAGAAACATCTCATACACTAAGGGTGCCGTGATTAGAAAAAGGTTGGGAACTGCAGCAGAAAGAATGTGACAATAATTCCATTTACTCAACATGAAGTCTGTTTTCTGATATAATAATTTCCTTTGTGAGAAGGTCACAAGAGACTTATATTTTCCATTAGAACTTTTATGGCTGGCAGAAGAAGATCAGATCTTACCCTTAAACCTACCCGCACTGCTTACTCACTGCTGTAGACAAGCATATCTAAAAGGTCAGCTAAATCTTCTAAATGCTAACCACACTCTATTCTGTTTTTCCTCCCTATCGTCTCAACTACTAACCAGTACTAAAGCCACTAACTAAAGCTAGTACTTAAGAAGAAACAGACAAACTGCAGAATATGACTGATCACCTTGTGTTTCTACATAGAAAAAAAGGTAGGTTGTCTTTTATATATTTCATATGACCTTGGGGTCAACCACAGTGTTTTGAATTTGCTGTGTTTTTAGGTAAAGTCACGAGTCATGGTCAACCTGTGGACGAGCCTCATCGCACCTATTCTGGCATCTCCTAAATCAAGCATATCTAAAAGATCAGCTAAATCTTCTAAATGCTAACCACATTCTATTCTATTTTTCCTCCCTATTGTCTCAACCACAAACCAGTACTAAAACCATTAACTAAAGCTAATACTTAAGAAGAAACAAATGAACTGACTGATCACCTTGTGTTTCTACATATATTCTTTTATATATATTATTTGCCTTTGTGACTTCCTTCAAAGCCCAAGTCATCAAACATTGCTTCCTCACTGCCATAGATAGACAGCCTTAATAGTTGCAATGAAAAGCAACTAGAATTAAGATGAAAGAAAATACTAGGAAAAAATTAATAAGACTTATGTTTTGCACACTTATCATCATTATCATCATCAGCCATTATGAGTCCACTGCTGGACAAAGGCCTTTCCCATCTCTTTCCAAGACAACCTGGATTGTGCTAATCTCTGCCATGTCTTACTGGCAAACCTTTCTATCTCATCCCTCTATCTTGTGTCTGGTCTGTTTAGTAAGTGTCATGAGTTATTCCCTTAGGCAGAAGACTTCCGATAGGGGGCGCTGTTTTACGTTCTGGTCAACGAGCAGCCATTAATCCTTCATCTCACAATAAAATGAAGATAATATAACTACTACTAATACAAATTTTTTTCTTTTTTTTCTTCTTTTGTGTAAGGGCGTGCTTTGGATATGGGCTCAAATCTGCTCAGTCTGCAATAATGTTGGGTTACTGCTCTGACGGGGTCAGCAGAACCCCATTGTCAGCGCACATCAGCTTATATAGGAGTGACCAGGGTCTATACTTAAAGATGCAGACAGCCGTACTATCATGAAAATCTGTGATCAAAGTTAAAGGCAGCCATTACATCCTGATTCTCCTTCAAAGGGTTGGTAGAACTCTATAGCCAGCTCAGGCTTCTACCAACTATAGGATGCTCACATTCTGTCTAATCACAATTCAGCCTTACTGTCGGAACATTCCCGTAAGAGGGCCGCAGACCCGCATAGCTAGCTTGGGCATCTGTCAGGAGAAGGACACTCTTGTCAAATCTATTAACGATAGGCTCTGCTCCTATCCGCATGACTCTGGTGGTCCATAGGATGCAAACCCTTGGTTTAAAGGGTGGGGTCGACCCTTGGCAAGTCGCACTTCATCTTAAAACTACATTGCTCAGGCTGGAGGGTTACTCCGCACATTAGCCCCACCATCTATGGTCCAAATGTTGTGGATAACCACTCCCAAAATCTTTGTTCAAGAAAGCCAAGCCATTCACATAAAAACAATAACAAATATGGTGTCGAGCGATCAGGAAAAAGGAAAATGTGAGTTCAAGGATTAGATTTGATCTTCTGCATATTTCCTAAGGTGACTGGGGTCACTTCCATTCCCGCACAGGTGTTGGCCTGGAAATGACCACCCATGGCAGCATATCATAACACTGCCAGCCATAAAAGTTCATGTAGCTCAAGCGGCAGAGCAGCTGGTAGGGATAACCAGGCTTCCCTGAAGCAAAAGAAATATGAGTTCAAATCTTGCCTAGAGCTTATCATTTATTTCAAATCTGCGCTGTTTACTCACTGCCAAAGACTGACATTGCTGATATAATCATATACTATGGATTTGGTACGTTTTTTTAAAAAGATTTGGTACATTTTAGGATGTGGTATTGGTATATTTTCCTGGTGATCGATGAGGGAACAAGGATTCCATGAAGGAGTCAATGGTCTAAAAAGTTTGCCGACCACATATCTAATAAAAAACTAGCATTCCAAGGGAAATTATGAATCGCCACCACCTGTATATGAAGCATATACAGGTGGTGGTGATTCATAATTTCCTTGTGATTTTAAACAGTGGTGGTGGGCAGTGATCACTAAAAGTCTAAATTTTCAAAAAACAAGTGAGAATGTTGCTGGGCGCAAACTAAGGGTTCAGTTTGATATGAACTTATATTGTAAATTGAACTCCCCACTAAATACCTATTTTTTGGAGGGAATTTTCAAAAAACAAGTGAGAATGCTGCTGGGCGCAAACTAAGGGTTCAGTTTGATATGAACTTATATTGTAAATTGAACCCCCCACTAAATACCTATTTTTTGGAGGGAATTTTCAAAAAACAAAAACATTTTCCCATCTCATTGAGGAGAGCGTGTTTTCACAAGTTTCTACTATGAACGGTTTGGGCTGGGCGATGTCCGGCTACATAGATAGATACATAGATATATATAAATGTGAGAACACATGAATAAACTAAACCCAGCAATAAACCAGTGTTGTGGGTAGTGGTGATTAAAAATAACACTTGTGTTTTGCACACTATATTTCTTTAAATAATAAATCCCTCTGTTTCTCTATGTGTTATTCAGAAGGGAAATCTATCTGTAGATCTAGAGACCAATGGACTTAGCTTCCTCTTCAATATAGCCACGCGTGGATCCAGAGGGTGGGGGTCCAGGGGGTTTGGACTCCCCTCTGCAAAGGACAATTATAAATTATTTTTAGATATCTGGATAATAATCCCACGTAATCATGAATTAACCTTAAAATTTGTTTTCTTTTTCACATATTTATTTGTAAAAACAGATTTTTCCTTTTGGACCCCACTCCTCCATTTAGAGTCCCCTCCCCGCTCAATATTCCTGGATCCGCCCCTGATAGCTGTGTGTGTGTGTGTGTATCTTAAGTGTGCATAGGAGAAAGGTTTGCTGATTCCATTCTTCAAGCAGTTCTGTGTTTTTGTGGAGTTTGAGCAGTTTCTTCACATTCTCTTACCTACTTTAATACTTAATAGTTCACTACTTCAAAGTTGTTAATATTGTAAATAAATCATCACGTATATCAATTTGATATGATATCATCACGTATATCAATTTGATATGATATTTTATCAAAAAGTGACCTGTCTGGCAATAACAATGGACTCTTAAATGAGTTCAAACAAACAGAAAAAGTCACACTGTTCATTATATAGATAGATTTTCCTTCTGTTTTATTAGCTACTCATTGAAGATGATTAATAATTGCTAACACGTATAGTTTTTTCTTGGCCTCGTGTAAGTAACTTTTTGACCATTTTTAGTATATTTTTTGTGTGTTTTGGCCATGTATGCGTTTTTTTAAATTTAAAAAAAATTTAGCATTTGTTTTAGCAACACTGAGCACTTTTACTGGCAGCCGCCCACTCACTGTACCCTGGCAGCGGGCCGGGCAATAGGTCTTGGCCAGATAAGCAATGTAGACCCCATTTCAAACAGCTCATTAAGTATTTTTGTAATCAGTGCTAAGTACATATCATTTATGTATGGGTATATACACCTCCACGGACAGCGCACATCTGCTCCTGTCGGAGTGTCTAGGATCTGTGCTTAAAGTGGCAGACAGCCGTACTGTCCTGATTCTCCTTCAAAGGGACAGTAGAACCCTCTAGCCAGCTCAGGCATCTACCAACTACGGAATGTTCACATCCTGTGGTTTAAACACAGTTCAGCCTTACTGTCGGAATATTTCCGCAAAGGGGTGGCAGACTCCTATAGATAGCTCTGGCATCTGCCAGGAGAAGGACACTTCTGTCAAACATACGATATATGGGCCTTGCTCCAATTCGCGCCACTCCCGTGGTCCATAGGATATAAACCCTTGGTGGGGTCGGCCCTGGGCAAGTCGCACTTCACCTTAAAACTTCACTGTTCAGGCTGGAGGGTTATTCTGCACACAAGCCCTAATGCTGTGGACTACCTTTCACAGAAATCTTTGTTCGCTAAGCCAAGTCATTCATTCATTCATTCATTCACATGTACATGTAGTACTTACAAGTAACAAAACAGAATAAAAGAACTAGAATGAT
>VCCN01003932.1:2240969-2251152 GCA_006491835.1 Architeuthis dux
AGTGATTCATAATTTCCCTTGGAATGCTAGTCATTTTTATTTATAGTCCTTTTGACAGTGAACTGCCTATCTCCGCAACTAAGCTCTCTATTAAGGGTGGAGCACCTCCCAGCCACCTCCACTACCCCATTCTCGTATATTTTCATATGTATTTTGCGTCTACAATATTTGGATCTTGCCATTTTGAAAAATCAATTTGTTAAGTGAATTTGCGGCTGCAAAATTCCATAAATTCATTTCATTTAAGAAGCCGTCTATAGTTTTGAGAAGAGTTTTTCGGATGATTGAACATTCCTTTTGTTATTTGTGTTGATAGAAATGGAGGATGGTTAGCGGGGATATGGCGTATACCTACTTCTCAATTTCCAGGTTTTTGCATGTTCAATATCTACTAATGGAGACATTGCTGTATACCTAGTTCCAAAAAGTCCAGCCTTACTGTATACCTAGTCCCCCCCAATTTAGCATCATTGTATACCTAGTTCCCCAAACCCAGTCTTAACATATACCTAGTTCCACGTACCCAGCCTTACTGTACACCTAATTCCCAAAAGCCAACCTTACTGTATACCTAGATCCCAAACCCAGTATTAACGTGTACCTAGTTCCCAAACCCAGCTTTATCATATATCCAGTGTCCAAAACCCAGCCTTACTGTATACCTAGTTCCAAAAACCCAGCCTTACTGTATACCTAGCCTATAAAGTTTTGAAGAAAGATAAAATTCTGTTTGCTTCCGTTCTTAACTTCTTTTTACATATGGATAGCACACCCAAAGAAGGCCATAGAATGGATCGACCAAAACATTGTGGTAACCATGTACTGATATTTCAACTCTATTAGTGGACCTCTTCTGCTGACTATCATCTTTAGTATATCAATGAGCACAGACTATCAAACTGAATGTGGATGCAGAGTAGCCTAGTGGTTATCGGCATGGAACATTGGATCGCAAACCAACTTTGAGTTTCAGCCGAGGCTGCTTCCATTCATTTTGCACTAATGCCCTTGGGAAAGGCATGAATCCATCTATCCCTCTAGCCATGGGTAGATAACAGGGCAGTTGGAGCCCTTTAGCCCCGTAAGGCAGTCCATCTTGGGCATGGGGCTAGAAACTCCACACCATAAAAACCTACTTGCTACTGAAACTGCAATCTGCCCACAAGTAAAGACACTATAAACATTTGAATAAACAAACCATTTTTAGCCATTTTCTGATAAATCATTACAGGACTGGGCTTTGGACTTATAGCATTTTCAACAGGATGCTAAGTTAATTGATCACCCTGAACACCCACCACCAAAAGGCATTGGCGTGACAGTTTCTATTGAATGACTAACCAGACCTGCATTGTTTGGATCTAAATTCATATCACTCTCAGAATAATCTCATTCAATAATTTCCTGTACGCATGAATGCTATCGGCTGATGAGCAGATTTTTACGAGAATTTTAAGAGAGAGACGAGGAAGAGGCTACAATAGATCATCTCCAGAACATTTTAGACTAAATTTTCTCCCGAGAAGCAGAGCTAATATTCTTGCATTAATCAACAATAAACAACCATAAAAACAGGTCTGATTAGTCACTCAAAAGAAACCATCACAGAAAGTATTTTGGCAGCATGCCTTATTGGGGATGATCAATTAAAAAAATTCAGAGAAGGGGTGATCACTAAAAAAGTCACTCAATAGAAACCATCACATGACCAATGTATTTTGGCAGCATGCTATGTTGGGGGTGATCAATTAAAAAAAATTGGGAAAAGGGTGATCAATGAATAAGTTACTTCTCTTGCCTTTTGCTGGGTGGTGATCACTAAAAAAGTCCAAATTCCCCAAAACAAGCCAGACCCAATTAAAAACTGAAGAAACCTATGTTGACAGTTTTGGTTGTTGGTGTTGAATAAATAAATAGAAAACACTCAAAAAGCACATACCTCTGTCAATACCATTGTCACTAAAAACTGAACAATTAGGTTATGACGTCATTACTGGGTTATTACATCCGAAAAGCCTAAAAATTGATATCTTGCAATGTTAGTAAAATCGCTAAAACAAATTGCTCGATCTGTCTCAACATTTAATCAATTATTCCTTGGCCCATGGCCCACCTTTCCATAAAATGTCATTGAAATACATTGAGAACTTTTAGAGATATTGTGTGGAGAAACAGATAAACAAAGAAAAAAAAAAACATTCACAAGAGTGAATACATTAGTTCTGTCCAATGTCATTGGCAGAGGTGAAAATAAAGCCAGATATAAGATTGTCAAAGTTCTGAGTATGCAAATTATATAAACCTATGCATGCAAAATAGCAACATGTATGAATGAAATTGAAAAAACAACTACAAATGCAAAATATTGTCATATTAGAAACCATCAACCAAAACTGTCACCAAAACTGTCAAAATAGGTTTCTTCAGTTTTTAAGTTGGTCTGGCTGGCTGGTTATCTATCTATGTGTCATGTGTACAGACCGCACCAATAGAGCTAGAGGGCTGAAAATTTAAACATTTACTCCTTATTATGTCTAGAAAACAGTTTTTTTGAAATTCCTGCCCCAAATTGTTTTTTAGTGGGGGTTCAATTTGCAATCTAAGTTTATGCTAAATTGATCCCTTAGTTTGTGTCCAGCAGCATTCATGCTTGTTTTATGGAAATTCTGACTTTTTTAGTGATCACTCCAAACAAAATGCAACAGAAGTAAGTTATGAATTGATCAACCCTTTTAGAAATCTTTTAATTGATCACTCCCAATACAACATGCTCATGTGTGGTTTCTATTCAGTGACTAACTAGACCTGTGTCAAGAATTGTTTTTTCCTGTATTATTTCTGATTCCAGATCTTCAATATTCATTTTTGGAAAATTAATGCACAGAATTTAGCCTTGCAAATTAGTTGGTTTCAGCGAATGGACTTTGAATTTTTCAATGATTGAATTTAAAATTTTAAAATTTCATGAATTTTAAATATTTGAATTTCAGGAATAAATTAAAAAATTTTGAATTTCAAGAATGAATTTAAAATATTTAAATTCAGGAATGAATTTAAAATATTTGAATTTCAGGAGTGAATTTAAAATTTTTGAATTTCATGAATGCATTTAAAATTTTTGAATTACACGTGTAAATTTTGAACAGTAGGTTTTATGGGTTGGAGTTGCTAGACCCTGGCCCAAGATGGATTACCTTACAGGTCTAAACTGCCCTGCTATTTACCTATAGTGGGGGAAGGCAGAGGTGGATTCATGCCTTTCGAAAGGCATTAATGTGAAGGGAATGTAAGCAGCCTTGGCCAAAACTCTTTTCGTGTCGGTAACCACCATGTCACTCGGCACAGCTCCCCCCCTCCTGTATTTGCTTCTCTGAAATCTCGAAATTCCTCTTCGGATGCGCCATATTTCCCAGAACGTCAATAAACGGCTTTAGTCGTCTAACGCTGCAGTCTCTAAGCTCTCATCTGTGACGTTTGCATGTGAATATGGATTATTAACTTTGACAAGTGATAAAAACAAAAGGAGGAGGAAGACATTGTCTTCTATTCAGAAGAACATCAGAAGAACGGCAGAGGGTGGGAGGCAACGAGGAGGAGGAGGAGAAGAAGAAAGAACAAAGAATTTTGAGAGAGGGGCGGAGGGGAGGGTGTGGAGTCCAGGAGCCGTAAGGAACTCTCATGGTTGTTGAAATGCAAGCGAAGGCCGACTACTTTCATAAAAGCTTCAGTTCTTCAAATCATAAAGCAGAAATAATCAATAAAGATATCCGGCCG
Organism: Architeuthis dux; assembly: GCA_006491835.1. Classification (NCBI taxonomy): domain Eukaryota; kingdom Metazoa; phylum Mollusca; class Cephalopoda; order Oegopsida; family Architeuthidae; genus Architeuthis; species Architeuthis dux. Next base: position 2,244,744 of record VCCN01003932.1, read on the forward strand.
AGAATGGCATTTAAATGCCTCTTTCCCCTTTTTGTGTGTAGTGGTTGTTGTTGTTGTTGTAATTTTCTATTAAAGAGATGAAAGGATTTACAAGAATGGTCACTATTCATGCCAACACCACCATCATCATCGCCACCACTTCACAATCATCATCACCATCTTCCTCATCATCAATACCACCAGCACATCATCATCATCATCATCAGCATCAGCGTCACAGGCTTGGGGTAGGTGAGGGGTAAGGGACTCTGCGAGTGATGTCTGTGAATTTCAGAATTCAATTACCAATATTAAAAGACACATTGATGGCGACAAAAATTGGACACAAATCAAAAACCAGGAAGCACTCAGAGAGCGCATATCTCTGCGAACGCTATTGTCACTAAAAACTGAATGAAAATCGGTTCATATATAGCTACGATGCAGGGGAGGTAACTGTAAATAATTCCTGGATCCGCCCCAAAGTTTAATCAATTCTTCCTTAGCAGAGAATTTCATTGAAATTCATTGAGAACCTTTTGAGATATTGTGTGGACAATTATATAGCTACGATGCAGGGGAGGTTATAGTAAAAAATTCCAGGTTCTGACCCAAAATTTAATCAATTCTTCCTTAGCCCATGACCTACCCTTCCACAAAATTTCATTGGAATTCATTGAGAACTTTTGGAAGTATTGTATGGACAAACGTGAAGGGAGTGTGTGTGCAAAATTTTAAGTTTCTACTATGAACAGCTAGGGCAAAGTCTGGATGTATAGATAGATACATCATCATCAGAAGCAGCCATCTCCTCCCAACCTATCTTGTGCTAACCTCTACCACGTCTTACCGGCAATCTTGTGTCAGGTCTTTTCCTACTGCGTTTACTGTCCCATCGGCACAAATCAGTTAGTCTTTTCCCCCATCTATTGTCATCTCTTCTTGCTAGCTGACCAGCCCATCTCCATTTTTGTTGTTTAATTATTTGTATAATATCTTTCACTCTAGTCCTCCCTCTGATCCATGTTGATCTTTTTTTTATCTCTTAGAGTTATTCCTAGCATTCTAAGTTGGTTTTCAATGTGAGATCACATGAATAACCTAAACCCAACAATAAACTAGTGTCGTGGGTAGCAGTGATTAATATTATCAGATTATGTAAACTTTAAAGTGGTTGATAGTGGAAGCTTACAACATAGTTTTCGATGCTGGAGAGTTTGGTCATAAATAATACTTGGTAATATCCGTTTTGATTGTGTAATGTTCCACTAGAAATAATAAAATCCTCATATGTTTGGTTTAGAAGAAAATTACATTCCTATCAAATAGTGACAGGGGTGTACTTATTTATGGGCGATACTGTACATAGCCAGCCAGACTCACTTAAAACTGAAGAAACCTATGTTGAGAGGTCTGCTTGCCAGTTCCTAATAATTATCTGCATGAAAGGGTTAAATTTTCAAAGAAGAACAAAATAACCTTGCCAATCATTGTCAGTGTCCAGTTCCAAATGTTTTATAGCCACGGGTCCACGGGAATAAAATCCTGAACTTGGAGAAAAAGCAAGATTGGAGACTTGTTTTATAAAAATATGAGGATATATTTTTATTCCATCAGACACATCGTTCAGTGGTGGAAAATGAAGAGTGGGAGAGAGATAATGAGAGCTGGCAGATTTTTCTTAGACAGCAGGGCATATGGGTCCTTTGACAACAGGGAAATTGGTCGTGTCTTTGTCCCAAGCCTAAGTGATCTGTCTGGTCTCCGAGGGTGCTCTGTGTGGCTTTTATCAGGTTTGAACATTCACACTGATTTTCCAGACTGCCCTCTGCAACTCAGGGTTTTAGTCAATATCCTGTTTATGACTTTTCCACACCTGATGTGTCTTCCGATCCCTGGCTTCTGCAGCTCAGGGTTTTAGTCAATATCCAATTTATGACTTTTCCACACCTGGTATGTCTTCCGGTCCCTGGCCTCTGCAGCTCAGGGTTTTAGTCAATATCCTTTTTATTACTTTTCCACACCTGGTGTGTCTTCCAATCCGTGGCCTCTGCAGCTCAGGTTTTAGTCAATATCCAGTTTATGACTTTTCCATGCCTGGTGTGTCTTCCGATCCGTGGCCTCTGCAGTTCAGGGTTTTAGCCAATATCCTGTTTATTACTTTTACACACCTGATGTGTCTTCTGATCCCTGGCCTCTGCAGCTCAGGGTTTTAGTCAATATCCTGTTTATGACTTTTCCACACCTGATGTGTCTTCCGATCCCTGTCCTCTGCAGCTCGGGTTTTAATCAATATCCAGTTTATGACTTTTCCAAACCTGGTATGTCTTCCGGTCCCTGGCCTCTGCAGTTCAGGATTTTAGTCAATATCCTGTTTATTACTTTTCCACACTTGGTGTGTCTTCCAATCCGTGGCCTCTGCAGCTCAGGGTTTTAGTCAATGTCCTGTTTATGACTTTTCCACGCCTGGTGTGTCTTCCGATCCCTGGCCTCTGCAGCTCAGGGTTTTAGTCAATATCCTGTTTATGACTTTTCCACACTTAGTGTGTCTTCCGGTCCCTGGGTCTTGGGCGATATCCTGTTTATAACTTTCAACTTTCAACCGTGGGGGTCAAATCTGTGACCCCCGCCGACTGCTGCCTAAATATCTTCATGTTTAACCTTAACCCTAACCCTAACCCTAACCCTAACCTTCTTTTTAAATGAATACCTACAAGAATGTATGTGGTGTGTGGGATTTAGTGATAATGCATTTAAAAATGAGTTCATTCATATCAGTGAACAATATCATGTGTCTGTCAAAGCCTGGCAGAGACAATCTCCTCTTCAGGCTGGCTTGGAATCAAAAGTGTCTATCTCCTAGACTGGTTGCCAATCATAGCTAGAGAGCTCAGTCTGCCCTACTATTAATCACTGCTACCCACAACACTGGTTTATTTATGGGTTTAGGTTATTCATGTGTTGTCATATATGTATCTATCTATCTATCTATCTATCTATGTATCCACACTTCGCCCACCCTAACCGTTCATAGTAGAAACTTGAAATTTCGTACACACTCAATGAGTAGGGAAAATCGTTTTTTTGTTTTTTGAAAATCCCCCCTTCCCACCGCAATAGTTTTTTGGAGGGGGTTCAATATGCAATGTAAGTTTATGCTAAATTGGACACTAGGTTGTGCCTGCTTGGTTTTTTGAAAATTCAGACCGTTTTTAGTGATCACAGCCCAACAAAAGGCGAGAGAAGTAATTTATTCATTGATCACCCCTTTTCCCAACTTTTTAATTGATCACCCCCACAGCATATGTGGGTGGCAGTGATTCATAATTTCCCTTGGAATGCTAGTTTACTCATAGCTTGTGGAAGAAGAGATGCCTTTTCATGCTTTTCCCAAGGGCATTAGTGCAAAATGAGCACAAACTGTCATTGTTGTTAACTGTTCTACTACTCCGCACTTACAGCATAAAAATGAAAATTTCATTATCAGATATGGAAAAATGCTTCAACCACCTGGCCATTAGATTTTACAAGTAAATAATGTTTGCTCTTTGATTAATTTGAAAGCAGGTTCTTTTGTATTATGGTTTAGGTGGCTTAACGGTTAAAGGCACCGGCTTTTTTGCGGATGATGACAGGAATTTCCGTCATTGCTGTTCTATGGCCGACTCAAAAACATTGCCATTTTTATTGTGATTGATGACAGCTCAGTTCTATCTTTGAATCAGGGCTTTTTTCTTGGAATGGACAAGGGCTTTTATCGTTCAATGGTTTACTTGCAATGGATTACTTGCTATGGATTATCTTACAATGGACAATGGCTTTTATCTTGCAATGGACAATGGCTTTTATCTTGCAATGAATTATCTTGCAAAGGACAAGGGCTTTTATGTTGCAAAGGACAAGAACTTTTATCTTGCAATGGATTATCTTGCAAAGGACAAGGGCTTTTATCTTGCAATGGATAATGGCTTTTATCTTGCAAAGGACAAGGGCTTTTATCTTGCAAAGGACAAGGGCTTTTATCTTGCAATGGACCAGGGCTTTTATCTTGCAATGGATAACTAATTACTCTTCGCCACCTTCCACAGTTAATGGGTTAACTACAATATTTCCAAATATCTTTTCCAAATATTCAAACATTCATGACAGCTTTTCAAATGCTCGTTGGATTGTGTTCCAAGAAAAAGTCTTCCCAAAGTGACTCACCATCTTTTTAGTAGAAGTCGTAGTCAGTCGTTCTTGTTTCCGAGTATTTTGTTTCCGTTGGGCTTCACAGATCTTTTGTCTTTCCTCTTCTTTCACAGTCTGCTTGATTCTCCCCTACTCCCACCCCCCACCCCTGAGGTTTGGTTCCATTATCCAATTACAACGCTTTTGTTTTTACATTTAGAAACCCCCACCCACCATCGTTATCTTCAACTTCGACAATTTAATTGTTAAATTCAATTACGTGAAGCTATTCATCAAGACAAAAATTCACATTCCAGCAACAATCCTGGATCCGCCCCAAAATCTAATCAATTCTCTCATAGCCCTATGGCCCACTCACCCACAAAATCTCATTAGAATTCATTGAGAACTTTTGGAGATATTGTGTAGACAAACAGATGGACAGACAGACAGACACGAGTAAATATATGTACCTCATCCAACTTCATTGGCAGAGGTAAATTACAAAGTTTTGTTTTTACATTTGGAATTCAACCCCCCCCCCCCCCACACACACACACACCTTCAAATGTAGCGTAATGTGAAGTATTACCAAGGTGGGTCGATGCATTTGTTGGTGTATTTGTTGCATTCACAAGTCGCGGCCTCAATTTTGGACTTGTTGTGGAGTGGGTGTATTACCACTTGTGTCATATGCAAGTATGTGCAGATGTATCCCTGAATGAAAAGAAGAGATTATGAGAGAAAAGGTCAGGATTCTGACCTTTATTAAGATATCAACTGCTCCTTTCTAGTCTGGTTGTCTACACTGCAGGGCATTTGACTCCAATTTCCATGGCCCTATGCCTTACATTTCATCTATATTTTAACACAAACTGTCATCATTATCTTTGGCTGGATAAATGAGATAACAGCATAATGAGATAACAGCATTTTATGTCAAGTTATCCATCAAGGCAAAAATTCCCATTCCAGTATCTGCCATGAACGAAGAATGTAATCGGCAAACCGATAAATGACAATTTCATAATCATATTAGCAACAATGCTTCAACCATTAGATTTTATAAGTAAACAGTTCTGATTAGACACTCAATAGAAACTGACATATGACCAATGCCATGTTGGGGTTGATCAATTAAAAAATTGGAAGTTACTTGGAAGTTACTTTTCTCGCCTTTTTGTTGGACAGTGATCACTAAATAATATTGTTTGCTCTTTGATTACTGGCTTAGCACCTGATGACCTCTAGTCCAAGTCTGGAGTTGACTTTGTTTTTCTACCGTAACAAGAACAAGAACAATCCTCACCAAAGTGGAGTAAATTCTTCACTTTTTCTCTGTGCCATCACATTAAACCAAACCGATATCTAAAATTAACATTCCCCTACTGTGTTAGAAATAGGCAAGGGCTTGTTTCATTCTGATAAATAAGTATGTTTATACTAAAAAAATATGAAATCAAATGTTGGATAATTTTATATCCGACAGAATATTATAATTATAATGACATTTATTAGTTTAGAACCTATATTTGCCCAGCATCGGTGTGAGTGACTGCCAAATGAGTGACCTAAATTGTAAATGTAAATAAAGAAACAAACTCTGTACGGGAATCGTATACGGTTGCTTCCAAGGTGGACGCGGGTTCGATCCCTGCACAGAGTTTGTTTCTTTATTCTCATTTACGATTTTGGTCGCTCGTTTAGTGTTGTATAGGCAGGGGAAAATTTGTTGGGCCCAGAAAAGAAAGAAGACTCGAAAGTTGTTTATAAAAATATGGGGACATATTTTTATTTCATTTGATACATTTTGTCGGCTGGAGAATGAAGAGTGGGAGAGAGATGATGGGTGCCGAGAGACCGTTCCCAACTGGGACACCGGTCTCATGCCTTCCGGCCCATCTGTTCTGAGTTCTGAGTTTCTCTGCATCTCCTGAGCTTCCATCAAGGTGTCTGAGTCTGTACCCAAAAGGGGAACTTGGTCTTGTGCCTTCCGGCCCGGCCGCTGCTGCTTGTCTCCTTGTTCTAAGTCCTATATCTTCTTTTATCAGGTTTGAGCACCTACACTTGTGTGTTCAACATTCTGTTTTTGGACACCCACACATATGTATATTTCCTAAGGTGACCAGGGTTATTTCCACTTCCGCACAGGTGTTGGCCCGGAAATGACCTCCTGTGACAGTATATCATAACATTAGCAGTCACTCACACAGACACTGGGCAAATATAGGTTCTCAATTAATAAATATCATTATAATTA
>VCCN01003932.1:2264062-2274766 GCA_006491835.1 Architeuthis dux
GGGTGCACGGTAGCCCCTGCTGGCCCCCGGACTATTTGTGGTTTTAGTTCGATTAAGGAATGATGTTAGCATACTTTTAATTCTTGCTTCTTTTTGCACGAGGCCTACTTTTGATTCAATAGATGATGGAATGACTGTGAAGTGACCCCTACAGTGTGCAAACCTGGGCAAAGTGTATGGAAATCTTGGCTAATGCCTGGTTGACAGAATCCCTCTCTGGGCCTTGCTGATGTAATCCAAAGGAAAGCAGAGTGCATTACAATTGGCATCAGCTTGGCTGCAGGATCTGCCAAAAGGATGTCAAAGTTGGCATTCATCTGCCTTAAGAGGGCTCCACTCCCTGGGTTGGAATCAGAGTTGTCCTTCTCCTAGACTGGTTGCTCCCCAATCTAGAGAACCAAGTCCACCCTTCTATTTTATCCATAGCTGAGAGAAGAGGTGGAGTCATGGCTTTCCCAAGGGAATTAGTTTGAAGGAAAATGTAAACAGTCTTGAGCGGGTTTTGAACTCAGTTCACCGATTCCATTGTCCATGCTGTTAACCACTACACCACTCACACCTCGTAAACTTTGCACTAAGTAACACCAAAGGTTATTGATTAGAATTTAAATCAGTTTTCATTTCCTTGCATCAGGTGTTTCAACACCTCCGAACGCAGAGCTCCATTCAATCGAATCTTTCTTGAAAGCAACCCAGGAATTTTTTCATTTCTAATTTCAAGACGTTGACACCAGAACCGTGTTATTAAACCGTGTTATTGATTTATTATAACAGATGACAAACTCATTTATTGATTTTATTCTAACTCAGACTGTTTTTAGTTTTTCCAGTTGAAAATTTAAATTCATACCATGAATTCAAAATTAGAATAATTGAGCTTGATTTTAGAATTCTGACATTGCGAGAAACAGCATCATCCATCACACATCTATCGAAAACTTGTACCATATATTAGGATTCGGATAAATGTAATCCATTTAAAATAAAAATGATTTTTAAAGATCAAACGTAGCTTATTATTGCAGTTTATTAATTACTGTATGGAAATTAAATGCTAAAAGTAGAATTCTGACATTGCAAGTCTTGTGGCAGAGAAACAGCATCATCTATCGCACATCTATCAAAGACTTATACAGACCTGTACAATATATTAGGATTCAGATAAATGTAATCCATTTAAAATAAAAACGATTTTTAAAGATCAAACATAGCTTATTATTGTAGCTCATTAATTATTTGAAAATTAAATGTTAAAAATAGAAAAAACTTTTTTAAAATTCCCTCCCCAAAATAGTTGAGGTTCAATCTACAATGTAAGTGTATGCTAAATTGGTCCCTTAGTTTGTGTCTGGCAGCATTCACACTAGAACACAGCATGCAGCCAAAAGATTGTTGGTCACATGATAGTCTCTATTGAGTGACTTACCATACCTGTTTTATTAATCACCACTACCCACAACACTGGTTTATTGCTGGGTTTAAGTTATTCATGTTAGGTTATTGACATTTATATGTATCTATGTGATAATTATAATGACATTTATTAGTTGAGAACCTATATTTGCCCGGCCGAAAAGAAACAAACTATGTGCAGTGATTGAACCTGCGTTCACACTGGAAGCAACCTTATGCACAGGTTTTGCTCTACTGACTGAGCTAACAAAAATCTCATGGTAGGCAGGAGTCTTTTAATCCTACACTTTGTTGGCTTCTCTACTCTCACATTCGTATTTTAGGCACGAATATAATGTGGTTCTGTCGACATTATGAAATCAAATGATGGATAATTTTATATCCGACAGAATATGATAATTATAAAGACATTTATTAGTTGAGAACCTATATTTGCCCAGCGCCGGTGTGAACAACTGCTAAAAGAGTGGCCTAAATCATAAATATGAATAAAGAAACGAGCTCCGGCACCGGGCAAATATAGGTTCTCAACTAATAAATGTCTTTATAATTATCATATTCTGTCGGATATAAAATTATCCACAATTTGACTTCATGTATCTATGTATCTATGTATCCAGATGTCACCCATCCATAACCGTTCATAGTAGAAACTTGATATATTTTGCACACACACTCCCCTCAATGAGTAGGGAAAATGTTTTGTTTTTTGAAAATTCCCCATTTAAATAGGTTTTAGAAGGAGGTTCAATATGCAATGTAAGTTTATACTAAATTGGTCACTAGTTTGTGCCAGCTTGTTTTTTAGGTTTTCTAGGTCTATGGTTCCAAAACTTTTTCCAATCACGGCATCCTTGGTGTATAATGATTTTTTACAGAACCCCAAGTCAGAAAATACTGAACAATTGCATTTTTAATCACAGCTATCAACAACACTGGTTTATTGCTGGTTTTAAGTTATTCATGTGTTCTCACATTTATATATATCTATGTATCCAGACTTTGCCCAGCCTAAACCATTCATAGTACAAACTTGAAATTTTGCATACACACTCCCCTCAATAAGTAGGGAAAATAATATTTCTGTTTTTTGAAAATTCCCCCCCAAATAGGTTTTTAGAGGGGGGTTCAATATGCAATGTAAGTCTATGCTAAATTGGTCACTATTTTGTGCCCGCTTGTTTTTTTAAATTCAGACCATTTTTGTGATCACAGCTGGACAAAAGGTGTGAGAAGTAACTTATTCATTGATCACCGCTTTTTTCCAACTTTTTAATTGACCCTCCCCACCAACACTGAAAATACAGGTGGTGGTGATACATAATTCCCCTTGGAATACTAGTTTTCATTCAGTCTTAGTAGTGTACTGCGTTAGCATTGGTGTGCACTAAGTTGCACTAAATTGTACCATATTGATTCACATTTAAATCAGTTATAATATTCTTGTTTCTCTTTTCTAACACCTCCGAACGCAGAGCTCCGTTCAATCGAATCCTATTCGAAAGCGACCCAGTATTTTTCCATTTCTAATAACAAGACTTTGACATGAGTACCAAGTTATTAATCCCAGTTATTGATTTATTACAACAGACTGCTTCCGAATTAGCTTTTCCATCACACAGGAATAAAATTAGATTATAAACTTTTTAAAAATTGCAGGGTTTTTGATCTCAGAGCTAGAGCAAGTTTTTTTTTAAATAAATGTGTTTATCTTCATTTCTTGCTTCTCTAATTTTTTTATTTTCATTTTTCTCATATAAATATTCTGAAAAAAAAGACTTTTACACACAGATACACTCACACAGGTGTGCATGCAACCTTAGAAATGCATTATCATTTTACTGGAGAGTGTGTTTTTTCTATAAAAAGTTCCTACCACCTTACTAAAAAGAAGTTTGACTTATTCAAAACAGTCAATAAGTTTTACTACCTCTGTCCCATGATAGTTGATACAGTGTCACCCATAAATAAGTACTCCCCTACCACTTTTTAATAGAAAGTTAATTGTCTTCTAAACCAAACATAGCAGGATTTTATTATTTCTAGTGGTGATACATAAATACATAGCCAGTCAGTCGGACCGACTTGAAACTGAGTTTTAGAATTTTAATATTGTTAATGACAAGAAAACTGAAATAATTTTCAATATTTTTCATTTTCATAGTTTATTGTTTATAATTATGACATATTTACTTGTAAAAATTAACTGGCTCAAAATTCATTTGGATCCCACCCCTTGCTCACAATCCTGTTTCAAAAGTTATACCAATAAAAGGCTTATTCATCATGCATATGCATTCGTATTGAATGGACATTGTGCGGATTGGTCTGCAGTCTCAAAAGTTATACCAAGAAAAGGCTTATTTGTCATGCATATGCAAAGTTATACCAAGAAAAGGCTTATTTGTCATGCATATGCATTCGTATTGACTGCACATTGCGTGGTTTGGTCTGCTGTCTCAAAAGTTATACCAAGAAAAGGCTTATTCGTCATGCATATGCAGTTGTATTGACTGCACATTGCGTGGATTGGTCTGCTGTCTCAAAAGTTATACCAAGAAAAGGCTTATTCGTCATGAAATATGCATTGGTATTGACTGAACATTACGTGGATTGGTCTGCTGTTTCAAAAGTCATACCAAGAAAAGTCTCATTCATTATGCATTGGTATTGACTGCACTGGCACGAATTGAGGACTTTTGTTGTAAATCATTGATTTTTTTATCATTCTGTGCTCCAATGTAATCTGCTTTGTATCCAGAGAAAGCCAATCTCGAGATCCAGGAAAATCCAGGGTTGACTGGTAAAGTAGCTTCATCTATTCTTACGTTTCTCTTCATACCAAGGAAAAGGATTCTTTTATCGCAAAGTTTATAATCAATACTAGCATAATACCCGTCAAACATAACATGATTATTTATGTATGGATCAGCACTTCTGCCTAGGATCAGAGTGTTACTCGCCAGCCCTATGCATAGGATCAGAGTGTAGTATCTGTGTGCTCAGCCTAGGATCAAAGTGTCACTCCCCAGCTCTATGCCTAGGATCAGAGTGTAATATCTGTGCACTCAGCCTAGGATTAAAATGTTGCTCTAAAGCACTTCTGTATCTGTGCACTCGGCCTAGGATCAACATGTTGATTTTTTTATCACAAGTTTATAATCAATACTAGCATAATACCTGTCAAACATAACGTGATTATTTATGTCTGCCTCGGATCAGAGTATGTGTGTGCTCTGCCTAGGATCAGAGTGTTTCTCACCAGCCCTATGCCTAGGATCAGAGCGTAGTATATGTGTGGTCAGCTTAGGATGGAAATGTTGCTCCACAGCACTTCTGCCTAGGATCAGAGTATCTGTGCACTTGGCCTAGGATCAAAGTGTCGCTCCCAGGCATTATGCCTAGGATCAGAGTCTGGTCTTTGTGCGCTCAGCCTAAGATCAAAATGTTGCTCCACTGCACTTCTGCTTATGATCAGAGTGTAGTGTCTGTGCATAATAATGCCTAACAAGACCATGTGTAGAAAATTTGATTTTCAGTTCATTTATCATTCCCATATCTTTATGCTACAATCTATTTAAGTGTTTAGTTATTCAATGCACATGAATATACAGTGAACCTTCGTTAAAATAGACCCTCTTAGCCGGATATCGGATAAAACGGATGGAATCTGAGTTAAGAGAGTGACCAGAAAGATTATCATCACCATCATTCATAGCATAGTATCATAACTAGACCACTTCAAAATTACTACTACAATTACTTTTCCACATTTAGAAGTAAACAAAATTATAACGGTTATGGGATTTTCAGAGGAATCAGATCTTAACTAATTAGACTTCAAATAGCTTCTTCCCAAGAACATCTGCTATGTGGAACAAACTCCCTTCAGAATGTTTTCCCAATGAGTACAATCTCGACATTTTTAAATCTGGAGTGAACAATGTTACTCAATGTTAGTCTCTTTTTAATTCTCTTATTGCTCTTCATTTTTATTGTTTCTAACTCTTATAAGTCATTTTAATTCTCTTATTGATCTTCATTTTTAGTGTTTCTAACTCTTATAAGTCATTTTAATTCTCACATTGCTCTTCATTTTTAGTGTTTCTAACTCTTATAAGTCATTTTAATTCTCTTATTGCTCTTCATTTTTAGTGTTTCTAACTCTTATAAGTCATTTTAATTCTCTCATTGCTTTTCTTAATCTTTCTTAGTCTTCATTTTAAACAGGTCATGTTTTAGTGTTTCTAACTTTACAATTTGACATCGAGCGCTGAGCAGGGATCAAACCAGTGTCCACCCTGGAAGCAGCCTATACACTGCTCTGCTCTTAACCACTGAGCTAACAGCACTCTCATGGAAAGGCAGGAGCCCAAACCATACACATTGCCTGCCTCTCTATTTTTACAATTGTATTTTAGGCACGTAATATGATGTGGTTCCCTATGCCGACAGTATGATTTTTTTAGCTGGACTTAAATATGTGGCATAAATCAGTCTCTTCTTACTAACCGTTTGATTTGAAAAGTGTCCGAAAGCCCTTGCTTAGGGTGACCAAAAGTAAACAAAAAAAAATGATGATTTGTTAGTTTATTTCCTCAGATTATAGATGCTCATGTTACATCCATTGTTATCCCTTGTGGCTGTAGAGGCAAGAGTTATGGCTAAGTAGCATTGGCAAGTTCCATATTCTCTCCCTAAGGGAAGTAACATAAATCTTGTCAAGTCTTGGTATTGAATTGAAAATGTCTGCCTCACTGAATCTAAATGTTTGGATTTTGTCAAACTCCAAGAGAAAGTCAGGAATTGACTTTTCTACTATAATAAGAACAACAAGAACAACAATCCTCACCAAAATTTGGGGTGTAAACCGATATGTAAAATCCACATTCCCCTACTGTGATTTGAAATCACAACTTAGTGATCGCTAGCCTGGTGTCTTACTGACTGAGCTTAATGTAGTATAATCGTCTTGTAAATGTTCTGCTGACATGAAACGTCTTGTTCCAGGATTGCACATTTACGGGAGAGAAAAATTTGTGGAGGGAAATAAACTGTTGGTCCATACCAACTTTGTGGCCAGAGAGAAAGACGATACAATTCAGTAAAAATTCAGGGAAAATGTGGGTTCCTTTAATTTCCATTGACAGCTTTAATGCAGGGCCTATTTTGTGTTGTTCTGTTCCTAGTTATTTTACTAAAGGACTGACGGTGATGATAGTGGTAGCTCAGGCCACACTAGCTTCTTCTTCCCTTCTCTCCCGCACACTAACTGGTGAGGAGTCAAGCTCCTAGCTATTGACCTGTTGCGGCTGTGTGCCCAACTGACTATCCGACCTCCGATTTAAAATCACAGCGCCCTAAAAAATATTCTGATTGGTCGAATGCATTCTCTTTGTTCCCTCGGTCAGCCATTTGACCTATATTCTAGCCAGGAACCTGATATGGCATTTGGGGCAAGTCCCTCTACTATCACTCACAAACGCTATTCTTCTCTAACCTCCTTCATTACATGAATTGACAGTCTTAGATATTAACGAAAATTTATCATGCACATATGGATATGCTTATTTCATTCTAATAAATAAATATAGAAAAAAATATTTATATATATATTTATTTATGATATATACAACAAGCATTCCAAGGGAAATTATGAATCTCTGACACCCATATATGCTGTGTTGGGGGTGATCAATTAAAAAGTTGGAAAAAGGGGTGATCACTGAATAAGTTATTTCTCTTGCCTTTTGTTGGGCTGTGATCACTAAAAAAGGTCTGAATTTTCAAAAGAACAAGTGGGAACAAACTAGTGACCAATTTAGCATACACTTACATTGCATATTGCATATTGAATCACCCTCTAAAAACCTATTTTGGAGGGGAATTTTCAAAAGACAAAAGAAAATTTTCCCTACTCATTGAAAGGAGTGTGTGTGCAAAATTTCAAGTTTCTACTATGAACGGTTAGGGCTGGGCAAAGTCCAGATACATAGATACATATAAATGTCAGAATACATGAATAACCTAAACCCAGCAATAAAACAGTGCTGTGGTTAGCGGTGATTAATACAAAAGTTGCAGTAATCATTTTCAGTCGGAATAGAAGTAGGAGTGAAGTTTGACCCTGCAGCAGCCAATCTCGCTGTCTTTTTATATCCTGCATTCTTATGCTATATCTTTAGTATCAGTAGCAGCCATCAACCCCTCTCTCTTCCTACCCTATTATCTGTTGTGTTTGGTAGGATGATTTTTATTGTCTTTTAATATTTGGCTTTTCTCATATTTTACTTCCTGGCTTTCTGTTCAGTCGTCCATGTAACGTCTTTATAATGGTTCACAGTTTCTATTTACTTTGTTTGCTGACGTATATATGTATTCACTCATTTGTTTATCTGTCTGTCTGTCTGTTTGTCCACTCGGTATCTCCAAAAGTTCTCAATGAATTTCAATGACATTTGTGGAAGGGTGGGCCATGGGCTGAGGAAGAATTGATTAAATTTGGGGGTTGGATCCAAGAATCTTTTTACAGTTACCTCCCTTGCATCGTAGCTATATCTCTTTCCACACAATATCTCCAAAAGTTCTCAATGAATTTCAATGATATCTGGGGAAGGGTCGCCCACGGGCAGAGGAAGGATTGATTAAATTTGGTGGTTGGATCCAATAATTTGTTACAGTTACCTCCCCTGCATCGTACCTATATTTCTATCCACAGAATATCTCCAAAAGTTCTCAATGAATTTCAATGACATTTGTGGAAGGGTCAGCCATGTGCTGCGGATGAATTGATTAAATCTGGGTGTTGAATCCAATAATTTTGTACAGTTACCTCCCATGCATCGTACCTATATTTCTATCTACAGAATATCTCCAAAAGTTCTCAATGAATTTCAATGACATTTGTGGAAGGCAGAGGAAGAATACATATTATTTCTTTTTAGGCAGCAGAATCTTTCACAATAACCTACCCTGAATCATAGCTATATATGATTTGATTTCTTTTTCAGTTTTTAGTGACAGAGGTATGTGTTTTCTGAGTGCTTTCTAGGTCTTATTGTCTTTTTATATCTTGCTTTTCTTGTATTTTGCTCCACGGTTTTATATTCAGCCAACCATGTAACATTATATTTTCTTTGTGTAGAAATGTCCTCACATGCATTTTAGAAACCATCAACCAAAACTGTCACTAAAACTGTCAAAATAGGTTTCTTCAGTTTTCAAGTTGGTCCAGTTGGCTGTCTATGTATGTATGTGTCATGTGTACAGGCCACACTAATGGAGCTAGAGGGCTGAAAATTTCAACATTTACTTCTTATAATATTTAGAAAAGACATTTCTTTTTGCTTTTTGAAAATTCCCCCCGAAATAATTTTTAGTGGTGGGTTCAATTTGCAATGTAAGTTTATGCTAAATTGATCACTTAGTTTGTGTCCAGCAGCATTCACGTTTGAAAATTTTGACTTTTTTAGTGATTACTGCCCAACAAAAGGCAAGAGAAGTATCTTTTTCCAACTTTTTAATTGCTTACCCCCAACACAACATATATGGGTGCCAGTGATTCATAATTTCCCTTGGAATGCTAGTTGTATATATAATAGATACAAAATTATAAAAATAAATATTTCTTTTCTATAATTATTTATTAGAATGAAATAAGCACATTGCAATGTAAGTTTATGATCACCCCTTTTCCCAATTTTTTAATTGATCACCCTAAAGACAGCATGCTGCCAAAAGACATTGGTCATATGACAGTTTCTATTGAGTGACTAACCAGACCTGTATCATTTTATTTCCTTTGCTTAGAAATGTCTTTCCATGCATTTCATATTGTTTTTATTGGGCAACCATTAGAACGTAAGGCTTTTTTTCACTGGTAACCTGATCCAACCAGATTTACTAGTCTATTGTTCCAAAGGGACATCATGGCTCTTCACCACAGCAATGTCCAACTATTCTCTTAAATTACATCAACCGAGAAGAGGACAAAGCCAACGTTTCTTATTAGTCAAAACCAGGGTGTGAAAAAGCATGCTAATGCAGTAACGCCACTACGAGGCACACCTACTCATAGGGAGGGACAAATGATCAAACACAACGAGAGATAAGGGAGTGCAGAGATCTAAATCAAAGGTTTCTTTCTTTGATTGAGAGGACGGAAGACAAACACTTCAAACAAACTTAGAAGACCTTAATGCTGCTCAGGCAATTCAGGGTTCTAGTATTCAGGGTTCATAGTAGAAACTTAAAGTTGTAGAAGAACATGCTTATTGCGAGGAAATGTTTATTGCTGAAAATGGACCAATTCTTGTCAGAGCTGACTCCCTGATTAAGAGAGCATTAGATGCTTATTTCAGGGACCCCAATAAGCAGCAGGATGGAAAGTGGCATTTCACTATTAGAGAGGACATAAGAACGCACACAGAAGACAGCAAAGTGATAAGACAAAAACTTACAAACAAACTTACTGCTCTATTGCCCTCAGGTGTTGCACCTGAGGGCAATAGAGCAGTAAGTTTGTTTGTAAGTTTTTGTCTTATAAATAAAGATAAATAAAGATACGGTTTAGTGAAGTAATATATTTTTGTCGGAGATTATATTTTTCTTATGTATTTCGATATGTTTTGAATGAATAGGATCTTCATATCTTTAAGAATTTTTCATTTTTGAAAATCTTATCAGTTAATCAATGGAAAGGCCAATTGGGGTCACCATTCTGGAGTTGTGCTTAATGCAAGTGGCTTTAATCCGGCCCTGACTAAAACAATTGTATTACAGTTTATTTATTCATAATGGAAAATATTATTTTTCCTGATTTAAATTATTAAAAGTTGTTTAACATGAAATTTAAAATTTTATTTTTTCTCTTGTATATAGAGTTAATTCAAACATTGAATATTGAATGAAAGTGGTCATTTTGCAAGCACAAGTTTCATAGATAAAGATTTGGTTCAGTGAAGTAGTGTATTTTTGTAGGAGAATGTTTTTTCTGATGTATTTTGATGTGTTTTGAATGAATATGATCTGCATATCTTCAGGAATTCTTTCATTTTTGAAAATCTTGTCAGTTAAACAATGGAAAGGCCAATGGGGCCACCTTTTTGGGGCTATGCTTAGGACATCAAGTGGCTTTAATCAGGCCTTGGAAAAAGGCATGAATGCATATCTTCTCCACTAAACTATAGATAAATAATTGAGCAGACTATGTTCTTTAGCCATGGCTGGCAATCAGTCTAGGAGGACAACTCTGGATTAAAAACCAGGAGCTGGAGTCCCTAAAGCAGTCCA
>VCCN01003932.1:2345979-2367653 GCA_006491835.1 Architeuthis dux
AGAGAAGTAACTTATTCATTGATCACCCCTTTTCCCAATATGGTATGCTGCCAAAAGACATTGGTCATGCGACGGTTTCTATTCAGTGACTAACCAGTCCTGTTACTTTGGGTTTTTATCTTTGTGCTGTGGCTATGACTTCAGTTTCAAACACCTTTGTATTTATGTGTCGTATATGTATTATATAGATACCACATTCTCATTAATAATTCCAATTAAAGGTGACAATTGGCTAAAATCTTTAACCTTAAATATCCAGTCATTGATTCATTGATCACCCCTTTTTACAATTTTTGTGATCACTCCGAATGTGGCATGCTACCAAAAGATGCTGATCATGTGACGATTACTTTGGTTTTTTTTTATCTTTGTGCAGTGGCTATGACTTCAGTTTCAAATACCTTTGTATTTATGCATTGTATATGTATCACATAGATACCACACTCCCATTAATTACTGTATTAAAATAATAATTCCAATTAAAGGTGACAATTGGCTAAAATCACTAATCCTCAAAACCCAGTTGTTCATAATAGTTGAGAGCAGTGTAGTACTACAGTAATAGAGCAAGTGCAGAATAACTGAATCGGAATAGATAGTTTGCAAACATTTAGCTTAGGGCCCTTGAAATTGTGGGGCTTGTAGTGTATGCTATTTTTGCTACATAGTATATACTGGCACTGCCTGAACTTTAAATATTCAGTTGATGTCAGGAAGCAGACAAGATAATCATTGTAACGAAGCTGATCTCTCATCACGCTGTAATTAAGTTCCAGGCACTGAAAAGCAAGCCAATCATTTGCCTTAGGTCGATTCATTTGGCATTCAATGCATTTCATGAAGAATGGCAATTTAGTTGAAAGGAGTTCATTAGAAAAGTCACACCTGTGTCCTTGTAATTAATTAGGACATCAGTTGGGCTTGTAGAATTGGCTTTATTAAGTTGTGTTGGGAATTGAGATTTTAGTTTTGCTTGCTTAAAAAGTACTGTAAATAATAACTCCAATTAAAGGTGACAATTAGCTAAAATCACTAATCCTCAAAACCCAGTCGTTCATAAAAGTTGAAGGCAGTGTAGTACTATAGTGATAGAGCAAGTGCAGAATGAATTGGAATAGATAGTTTGCAAACATTTAGCTCGGGGCCCTTGAAATTGTGAGGCTTGTAACATATTCTATTTTCGCTACATAGTATGTACTGGCACTGCCTGAAATTTAAATATTTAGTTGATGTCGGGAAGCAGACAAGATAATCATTGTAACGAAGCTGATCTCTCATCACGTTGTAATTAAGTTCCAGGCTCTGAAAAGCAAGCCAATCATTTAAAATTTTTAATTGATTACCCCAATACAGCATGTATGAGTGGTGGTGATTCATAATTTCCCTTGGAATACTAGTATTTTCTTATTTGTGGGAGGTGGGGGATCTGGGGCCAAATCAGACCTTCTGTTTTATTCTTGTGAGGGGTGCAAATTTAACAGTTTGCTGGTTGGTGGGCAGTCAGGTATCAGGCCCTAGTGCCACCACTGCACAAGGCCAATGTGTTCATCTTGTGATACACTTGGCTAGTGCATCTGTACCATGATGCATTTGTGCGGTGCACCGCCAACATACTGTTGTGGAAACTCTGGCACTTGGCGAGACTTCAGTCGTTGGTTCTTCGGGTCACCGCTGAAAATGGGAAGATGGTTCATCTCGATAAATAACGAGGCAATGCGAAGAATAGGTGTTTTTAGCAATTCGATTAATTCACAGATTTTTTAAACTGCCCGATAAAATGAGAAGAACAAAGCGAACTACCATTTCCTACATCCACCCCTTGCACCCCCCATCCCATCTTCAGTCACCCGTCTTCATCGTACCGTCGGCATCTGCTACTCATTGTCGTAGTAGTAAAAAACAACTGGTCCTAGCCATCCCAGATCTGTCATCTCCGGCTTCGTCCTACCAACTGAATCTCCCTCCAAAATAACTCCCCCTTTCCTCTGTCCATAGCTACCCTCATTCACTGGTGACCTACATTCCGTGGAAGACGTTTTTGTTCGTCCTTTACTAACATGCAACAAATGCTATATTTCTTACATGCCCCCCTCCACATTGTTACACATCTCTTCCTTATCAAATGAATTGCTTTTGACATTTGCCCACTACTAACAGCTGCTAAAATAATGAAATTGTTTCAGTTGAAGTGTCCATAGTTTCAAATGGTAGGTAGGAGGTATTTTTATCTGCTAAATTCTTAACCCTGTATAGGGCACTCCTAAAAATATTTTAGATATCAAAACAACCTTTTCGTATGTTAAACTAGACCTAATTACAAGATATTTTCAGTTGCAAGTTTTCGGAAATGTTTTTGTTTATGGGGGACAAAACCCCCTCTGATGAAGTGATCATATATGGTGCCTCGCCCAAAAAAGTGACCAAAAATGGAAAATATAAAAAAATTAAAGTAGAAAATTAAATAAAACATAGAATTAAAGAATAACATTCACTATAATGAATAGATACAAAAAAATGATATTGACAAAAAAAATAACAACAATTTTATTGTGCGGGCCAAAAACAGGCTAATTTAATGGGGTGTGGTATGCCTCAAAACAGTTTCTGTCTTTGTTCAAGCACAAGTGTACTTTGCAAAGCTTGCAGACCACATTGGTGCCAATTATGTTGTCTTTGTGGCTACAATATTTGCATGTGGCTGGCAGGTCCTCAGTTGATCATATATAGTTACTTGCTCCATAAAGGGTATTTTGATCTGCCAAATTCTTACCCCCCCCCCCAATGGAAGAGTCCAGTGTTAGGGACAGAAATTTGATTTATTTGAGCATTAAAAAATAAATCAAACTCTTGGAGGTAAGTTAATATGCTTATATAATGAGCAGTGTGACTTTTTTTTAGTTTTTCTGTCCCTAACACTGGACTCTTCCATTTGGGGTGGGGGGGGTAAGAATTTGGCAGATCAAAATACCTCCTACCTACCATTTGAAACTATGGACTCTTCAACTGAAACAAATTCACTATTTTCTTTTAAAAAATCGTTTCATAGAAATTGAAATATATCCGAACAGGGGTGGGGGACACAGTCAAAACCAGAGCCAGTTCTTTTAGAATAAATAATAGAATGTGTGATGACTTGGGCTTCGAAGGAAGTCACATAGTCAAACAATATATATAAAAGACAACCTACCTTTTTTTCTATGTAGAAACACAAGGCGATCAGTCAAGTTCTTAAGTTCATCTGTTTCTTCTTAAGTATTAGCTTTAGTTAGTGGCTTTAGTACTGGTTAGTAATTGAGAAGATAGGGAGGAAAAATAGAATAGAGTGTGGTTAGCATTTAGAAGATTCAGGTGATCTTTAGATATGCTTGATTTAGGAGATGCCAAAATAGGTGCAACCAGCTTCGTTCACAAGTTGACTACTGCTTGCCTAAAAGCAAACTCGAGACGCTGAGATCAACTGTCTAGACAAGCAGGAAGTGCTTCTAAAAATAGCACAAGCCAACTCCTGTTGTCCAGAGGTCATGACAGAAAGTTTTAGTTACATAATAATAAAGGATTAACACTAATTTACATTAATTCTTCTCTTTGTCTTTTCAGTTTTCCCTGCTGGAATCTTGCAGCCTGTGTTCTACAGTCAGAATTATCCACAGTGAGTAGAAACCATTTCATGTCTGGTATTGCCTTTGTCTTTTTACCATAACAAGAACAAGAACAAGAACAAGAACAACAATCCTCAACAAATTTAGGGGAGTAAAAATTAACATACACATACCGTGACCAATTAATTGGATGGCCGGTCTCTTAAGCAACTGAGTTAAATATCTTAAATATCTACAAAATTTATCTTAAATAATAAGAAAGGAAGACCAAAGAATAGAGGAGGAAAATCCTGAACTTGGAGAAAAAGGAAGACTCAAACCTCAAATATGAGGACATATTTTTATTTAATAAGAATACATTGTGTTGTAGCGGAGTGTGGAGAGTGGGAGGGAGATAATGGGAGCCGACAGCCCTGTTCCCAACAGGGGAACTGGCCTTGTGTCTTCCAAGCCCAGCTGCTATCTGTCTCTGTCTGTCTCTTGCTTTTTATGGGGTTTCAAACACCCACGCTGATTTCCTGTTTTCGCACACCTACGCATATGCATTTTTCTTGAGGTCACCGGGGTCACTTCCACTTCCACTTCTGCCCAGGTGTTAGCCCGGAAATAACCTCCAGTGGAACTATATCACAACATCCAAAGAACTATTTGAAGAATTAAATATATGCAAAAGCATATATTTCCATGGGAGAGGAGCAACAGGATATATTTTTGGAATATATCTTAATGACAACTGTGTTATACAATAGGTGTGGAGGAGGTGCTGCACTCACCACCATTTGTAGTGTAAGCAAGTACAACCGACTGTATGATTCACATGACAGATGCTGCACTTGACCGTTGACGGAGATCTATGACCTGACCCCATGGTGACTCGATGGAGCAAGCACCAGCGAATAACAATTTTTTTCTTTTTTTATATCGGAACATTAAGTTGGGGTTACGTAAAACAATTGTACTGCACCATTATCCTTTATTGACTATAAGGTTCCAACTTTCAAACCCGCTCGCCCTAGGTGAGAAGATCTGATCAATGGGAACATTAAGTTGGGGTTACATAAAACAATTGTACTGCACCATTATCCTTTATTGAGGTTCCAACTTTCAAACACCCACACCTGATCCGTGTGTGGGGGAGGGGGATGCCCCACCCCACCCCAGTGAACACCCGTTGTGACAATGTCTTCCTTGTGCTCCTGCCATTCATCTTGTCCAATGTAGGAACAGTTGGCAGCTCTTGCTTTCTTTACAGTTTATGACATACATCTGTTAATCACTGCTACCCACAACAGACCGGTTTAAACACTGTTGCTGGGTTTAGGTTATTCATATGTTCTGACATTTATATATATCTATGTACCTGATCTGGGGTGAGCAGGGGAGAAAACGCCTATGGGTTTGAAACTTTCTAATAAATATTTGTAAAATATTCAAGTAAACTGTGGCCTTTATTTCTGTTTCAGGTCTTTGAATTATGGTGGCATCGGTGTTGTTATTGGACATGAAATAACTCATGGCTTTGATGACAATGGTAAGTTGGTCTTCGTTCAAAAGGAATTCAGAATTTCTTTTTAATATCAAAGCATTCATCAAATATCAAATCGACCATATATGCTAGACCAGTGATTCCCAAAGTGCATGCCATGGCACACCCAGCAGCACTGCGAGATATTTGAAAACTTTAATAATACTAATAAGTTAAGAATAAAAATTAAAACGTTTACTTAGATTAAGATTTGAGCGAACGTGTTGGGTCAGGATGTTGAAAATGGCTTAAGCAACCGTAACATGTACATCAGAAGGCATACACCAATACTCAAGGGTTGGGATGTTGAAAATGGCCTAAACAGCCGTAACATGTACATCAGAAGGCATACAACAATACTCAAGGGTCGGGATGTTGAAAATGGCCTAAACAGCTGTAACATGTACATCAGAAGGCATACACCAACACACAAGGGTTGGGATGTTGAAAATGGCCTAAACCGCCGTAACATGTACATCAGAATGCATACACCAATACACAAAGGTTTTTTTAAAGATTTTGAAGTTTTAGAATTTTAATATTTTATAACGTCTAGAACACTGAAATTGAAAATATTTTTCATTTTCATAGGTCATAGTATTTAGATTAATTATTTTTTAAAGTTGTAATTCTTGTCTTCATAAAAATTGAAAAGTTATAATAAACCTTACAAAAGTTACACTACAACACCAACCAGAGGTGGGGATACATAAAAGTAAATGCAATTCAATCTTTATTATTATTGGATGAAGTATTGTAACACTTTTTATTAATTTTGACTTTTAATAAAAAGTAATGTGTTACAATACTTCATCCAATAATAATAAAGATTGATTTAAAAATTTGAAGTATTGTAACAAATTTGTACATCAATCTTTATTATTATTGGATGAAGTATTGTAACACACCACTTTTTTATTAAATTTGACTAGTCACATTTAATAAAAAGTGATGTGTTACAATACTTCATCCAATAATAATAAAGATTGATTAAAAAGATTTTTCTTGCCAGAATTCTAATGTCTGTTTTCTGTATTTTGTCACTAAGAATTCCTCTGCAACCATTTCCCTGAAATGCTGGTTTCTTCTTATTGAGAGGCAGAATGTAGGACAATGAGACCAGAGTAGTCTTCTGGCCTTCTCCTTCTTCTGGGTTGATGAAGAAGACAATGAACACAGCCTTGGCAAAGGCAATGAATACTAAATGAACAACTAAAATTAGTATGAAAGTAAAAACTAGTCAAATCTAATAAAAAGTGGTGTACATGCAATTGTTCAGTATTTTCTGACTCAGGGTGCCGTGAAAAAATCATTATACACTAAAGGCACCGTGATTCAGAAAAGTTTAGGAACCAAAGTGCTAGACAATAAGATAATAGGTATTTGAAGGGATACCACTCACAGCAACTCTTCAAAGACCCATAATACCAGCAAATTGGACAAATTGTAATATTTGCAAAGTTTTTTTAATTAAATGTTCATCTTATATACAGGCATATAGGTAAAGCATCCCATCTCTTAAGAGACAACTCCCAAATGGAGTATGGAGCCTGGCAACGAAGACCCGGTTTCTATTGCATGCATCTGCTTAGTGATCCTTGCAAGTCTCAAGTCTGGTCGAGACCAGAACTTTATTCCTACAAGATTTTATGACCACCCCCTTGGCAGGATACAAGTCCACTGAAGGGATACCTCTACCCTAATCACAAAGCTGAGTGTACTCAATTAGCTGCTGAGTTCACAGGGAAATTTGTCCTAATAAAAAGTTTTCCACACTCTTCGCTCATACCGGGAATTGAACCCAGGACCTTCTGCGTGTGAGACAGACGTGCTAACCATTACACCATCCGAGCGGACATACAGTCATATACGGTACCAATAAAATTCTGTAACTCATAATCTGCTTCCAGAAGTAACAAAAATATTAATGAATGGTTTCTCAGTAAGAAGACTTTCTCTTGTAAAAAGATCTTATGACCTTCTATTTAATAAAACAAATATTTCTCTAAAGCTTTTTTAGAAACCATCAACCAAAACTATCACCAAAACTGTCAATATAGGTTTCTTCAGTTTTCAAGTGAGTCTATCTGTATGGCTATCTATGTATATATCATGCATACAGGCAACACCAATGGAGCTACAGGGCTGAAAATTTAAACATTTACTCCTTATTATGTCTAGGAAAGTCATTTTTAAAAAAAAGATTTTTTCCGGTTCCAAAGAAATATAGAGACATTCTGAAGAGCACCTTGCCAATGTGCCTAAAATGTAAAGTATACAACGGCTGCATAATACCAGCCATGACTTACGGATGCGAAACCTGGAAATTAACCAAACGAGCAGAAAACCAACTCAGAATAGCACAGAGAGCCATGGAAAGAGCAATGCTAAGGATAACTCTAAGAGATAGGAAAAGATCAACATGGTTCAGAGAAAGGACTAGAGTAAAGGATATTATACAACTAATTAAACAACAAAAGTGGAGATGGGCCGGTCACCTAGCGAGAAGAGATGACAATAGATGGGGGAAAAGACTAACAGATTGGTGCCCATGGGATAGTAAAAGAAGTAGGAAACGGCCAGACACAAGATGGAGGGACGAGATAGCAAAGTCAGTCTTGGAAGAGATTAGCACAAGATAGGTTGTCATGGAAGGAGATGGGATGTCTAGGAAAAATGATTTTCTTGTTTTTCTGAAAATTCCCCCCCTCAATCACAATGTAAGTTTATGCTAAATTGGTCCCTTAGTTTGTGTCCGATGCTTGTTTTTTTGAAAATTTTGACATTTTTAGTGATCACGACCCAACAAAATGCGAGAGAAGTAACTTATTTATTGACCACCCCTTTTTCTAATTTTTCAATTGATCACCCCCAACATGTGATAGTTTCTAATGAGTGACTAACCAGACCTGTTTGACTTCTTTTTTTGACTTTTTTCTTTTTTTTTAGGAAGGCAATACGACAAGGATGGCAATTTGAAACAATGGTGGAAGAATGAGACAATAGATGCTTTTAATAAACAAGCAATGTGCATGGTTAGTCAGTATTCAAGATATGTACTCGAACAAATTGGACTAAATGTAAGTAAAAAAACAAAAAAAAACTTGTTTGATTATGATAACTGTTCTTTCTCATTCAGTTTGTGGTAGCTCAGTGGTTAGATCAGTGATTCACAAACAGGAGGATTTCCAGCCAGGGGGTGAATTTGGATAATCCAAGGGTGGAATAAGGCTATTAGGTAAAAATAAAAGTCCAGACTAAAGATAGGGTTTTCTGCACTTCTATCTATCAAGTCGGAGGCTCAAAATAATCTCCAAGTTGAGAATGATTTAAGATCTGCTCTCTCACTAATAGACCCACAAATCGAAGAACTAGTAGCAAAAAAACAAGAAATTATGTCTATATCAGTTACAATAGCAGAATTCCTTTTACTTTTTTTTTTTGCAATAAATTGGAAATTCAAATGATAATCAAATGAAACATTTAGTAGGCGTGAACATTATTAAATTTTTTTTGATTGGTCAAACATAGTTTCAAATTGAACCAATCAAATTGAATCTCTTAAAGAGGCTTCAGTAGTCATAATGTCCGTTTTCAACATCTTAACTGTTCCAATCAATAAAATCAATTTATATACTATTTATTATGAAATTTAAAAAAATAATTGTTAACTTTAATATATTTGTTATATTTTTCTGATAAAGATTAACATTTCTACGAATGTTCAATTAATATTTTACTGATTTACTGATTAATATTTTACTGATCATCTACAATTTGGCACAGATCTGCCATGGTCCCTGGATTTGAGGAGTCCAAGAGGGGAATAAGGCTATTAAAAGGTACAAATAAAAGTCCAGTCTAGAGATAGGGTTTTTGCACTTCTATCAAGTCAAAGGCTTGAAATAAGCTGCAAGTTGAGAATGATTTAAGATGTGCTCTCTCACTAATAGACCCACAAATCGAAGAACTGGAAGCAAAAAAACAAGAAATTATTCTTTGTTGCAACTTGAGAAATGGAGGGAGGGGATATTAGTAATGTTATTGACAAAAGTGGGGAATGAATCGAAAACGTTGGAAACTACTGGGTTAGAGCATTAGATTTGAGGCTAGAAGATCAGTTATCCAATTAAATAATTAATCAACGCTACCCACAACACTGGTTTATTGCTGAGTTTAGGTTATTCATGTATTCATATGTATCCAATGTATCCATTCTATGTATGATTTTCCGGATTCTAGATTTTCAATAGGTTAGCACATTTTCTTCTGTATTCCAGGGCTTCTAGATTAAGATGTTTTAATCTTTCAGTGTAATATATATGTCCCAGCCTCAGAATGGCCTTGGTGGCTCTCCTCAGATAGGGATGATGTACCAGAGACTTGTAAAGTAGCAGGAAATTCTAATCATTGATGAACTAAAATGAGTTTCTTATGTAGCCAAGTGTTTTATTTGCTGTATTAATCACTGCTACCCACACAGACTGGTTTAAACACTGTTGCTGGGTATAGGTTATTCATGTGTTCTGACATTTATATGTATCTATCTATCTATCTATCTATATATCCAGACTTAACCCAGCCCTAACCATTCATAGTAGAAATTTGAAATTTTGCACATACACTCCCCTCAATGAGTAGGAAAAAATGTTCTTTTTGGGAAATTTCCCCCTTTTAATATGCAATGTAAGATTATGCTAATTTGGTCACTGGTTTGTGCCCGCTTGTTTTTTGAAAATTCAAACCTTTTTTAGTGATCACAGCCCAACAAAAGGTGAGAGAAGTAACTTATTCATTGATCACCCCTTTTTCCAACTTTTTAATTATAAATTAATTGTCACCAAAAATAGGGGAGTAAACAAATATGTAAAACCCCCTACCGTGATTTGTACTCATCACCTAGTGATCACTAGCCTGGTGTGTTACCACCTGCACTACTTTAAATAATTGCTCATCCCCAACACAGTATATATGGGTGGCAGTGATTCATAATTTCCCTCCATTTAACACATAAATGTGTGTGTCAGTAGAATTGCGCAAGGAAGTAGAAGTAGGAGCAGAGTTTGACTCTGGAGCAGCCAGGCTTGTACATATTCTTCTTACAAATCAGATTTTCTTGTTTCTATTTTGCAGATCAAAGGAAAAAACACTTTGGGTGAGAACATTGCTGACAATGGAGGCTTAAAACAAGCCCATTGGGTAAGAAGAGACATTTTCTCTCATTGACCTTTTCCGTCATTCGTGAATACACAGCTTTAGTTATCACTAGGAAGCTTCTATTTTTCTCAAAAGTAATTGAATAATCGAAAATTTGTGAAACAGAGTTGCTTTACACCAGGGATGGGCAAACTATGGTCTGCTGGCCACATGTGGCTTATTTGTGCAACCCGAGAACGTTCTTGCATGATGATGTCTATTTGTGTGATCCCAGACATTGAATAACTTGCTTAACGAGATTATCTATAAAGTCGAAGACTCGGAATAAGCTCCAAGTTGAGAATGATTTAAAATGTGCTTTCCTACTGATAGACCCACAAATCGAAGAACTAGTTGCAAAAAACAAGAAATTATTCTTATTCTTTGTTGCAACTTAAGAAATGGAAGGAGGGGGAGTACTAGTAATGTTATTGAATAACGAGACTACAATGAGATATTGTGGCCATGTTGTTAATGTAATGAAATACACTCTGGTTGTGTGTTCGTATTTGCTAAGAAGGAGGGAGGATACAGAGGGGTGACGTTTTGGGGAATAGTATTGGGACGTGATCAAAACGTCATATCAGATTCTCAGGGTTAGAAAATAGGTCAAACGGCTGATGAAGTCAGAACAAAGGGAATATGTCTGACCAATCAGCTTCGCCGTTTTTTTTAGGACGTTGATTTAAAATCGGCCAGAGTTCAGAGTCAGGATCCGACAGACACTAGCAACAGGTCAACAAGCGAGGTGCTTCCCTCTTCACCCGTTAGGGTGAAGGAAGGGAGAGAGGGAGTAGGAGGAGGAGGAAACCAGGCGCCTTGATTTTTGGACTGCTACCATCACTGCCAGTCCTTCAGCAATTTAACAACTCTTTTAGAATTTTAACCGAAACAGAATTTAATACCCCAAGTGATCCGCAAACTGGCCCAGAATCGAAGCTGTCAATGGGAATAAAACAAACCCATATTTTCAATTGAAAATAATGAATTTTGTTGTCTTTCCATCCAATCACGTGGGAGAGCCTTTTCTCCAGTATGGACCAAAATGTATATATTTCCATCCACAAAATTTCACCTCCCGTAAATCTGCAACCCTGGAACGAGACGTCTCTCTCACATCGGTGAGAAGAAATACTACCAGCATTATTCTACATTAACAGAAACATACGATAGCAAAGGACAGAGTACTCTGAAGGAGAGTTTTAAGAATATGAAACTGACTGAATTCTATGCATCACTCGGTACAAAGAAGTTTGGTAATTTGAAAAAGTTTGCCAGAAAAATGTGTGTATTCTTTGCTTCAAACTATATTTGTGAACAGATTTTCTCATGTATGAACATTAACAAATCAAAGAACAGGTCTCTTCTAACAGATTCAAATTTGTGCTCTGTCTTGTGTATAACTAAAATCCTGCTGAATCCTGACTACAACAAACTTGTGCAGGATTTTGTGCAATTGCATATTAAGAGTCTGAGTAACTGTTCAGTAACATTTTATGAAGCAACATAATATTAAATTCAGTTTTATCTGTTGCTTTCTTTGTGTACCAGATAATACAGTTGTATGAATAATTGTATTTTTATGTGAAATTTGTCAAATGTGGACCGCTAAAGACCTTACAGATGTTCCACGTGGCCCCCCTCGGGAGAAAAGTTTGCCCACCCCTGATTTACACATACAGTGAGGGGAAACATCTAGTTGGACACTTACAAAATATTCATTTAATATATTTCCGATGCTCACATTTACTTCAAATTCAAACAGGTGATGTATTTTGATATAAAATTAAGAATTACTAAGAAAAAATACATATTTCCAAACATACAATGCAGAATAAAATATGAACAAACGTGACAGTGGAAAAAAGTATACATAACGATACATCACCTGCGTGAATTTAAAGTAAATGTGAGCATCAGAAGTATATTAAATGAATATTTTGTAAGTGTCCAAATACTTGTTTCGCCTCACTGTATATGCCACTCATAATTAATGGTTAGCTTTGTTGTTAATCATAGTGAAAAATAGCCAATTATGAGTAACTAGCAATGTGGTAATACTATATATACGTGGGGGGTGGGGATTAACTCCTTATTAGAAATTATATGTAACTTTTTTAAATATTGCTCAATTTTCATGAAAAAAATGTTATTTTATTTTTGGTCCTTAGAGTGGTAGAATTTAATTTAATTAATTTGTATCAACTGGAGGAGTGCATTCAACATGTTATGGCCAACATATCGCCAGACTTCCTGCAAATGACTATTGAGTCCATTCCGAAAAGCCTTACAGAAATTGATGGACAACACCAAATTTTAAAACAGCAGGCAAATTCTACCATTGTATGGCCCAAACTAATGCTAGTCTGACTACAATCAACCAATAAATAATAAAGTTATTACCAATTTCCAATAGGGAGTTTCTTTTTACCCACCCTGTAGGGAGATTATACAAAACAATTTGCACTGACTGACTGACTAACCCTGACCCCTAACCCTAACCACTGATAAGACATTAAGTTGAGGAAATGTTCTTAACTTTTTTTATTGATATTTATTTAGCAAACAAAAATTAATACAACAAATAGTACAACAGTTTTATTTATCCCATAAGTCTGTGCAGGGTCGTTAGGTCACAACAGATGAATTCATCATGGGTGTGTCAAGGGGCAGATAGCCTGACAGAGCCCATCCCTCTTCAGGCTCGTTTGGAATCAGAGTAGTCCGTCTTCTAGACCGGTTTCTAACCATAGATAGAGAGCTCAGTCTGCGCTACTATTTACTCATAGATGGGGGGGGGGAAGAAGAGATGGATTCATGCCTTTCTCAAGGGCATTAGTGTGAAGTGAACACACTGTCTTAGTCAGAGTTTGAACTCAGCTCTCCAATTCCATTCTCAATGCTGTTAACTGTTTGGCCACTCTGCACCTCCACAACATTATTATAGCTGAGCCATAGTGGAGGCTCTATTATGACTAGGGCTATGTTTCCTTACTAACCCATGAAATCATGACCATCACAAGATTTGGGAGAATCCAAGTGTATTCATGCCTTTAGTGTGAAGTAGCCTTGGTCAAAACTCAAACTCAGTTTGCCAATTCCATTTCCTGTACTGATAACTGTTATGCCACCTCACACCTCAGCATCATCAGCATCATCAGCCGTTATAGGTCCACTGCTGGACAAAGGCCTTTCCCATCTCCTTCCATTGACAACCTAGATTGTGCTAACCGCTGCCACGTCTTGCCTGCAAACTGTTCTATCTTATCCATCTTGTATTTTCCTACTGTGTTTACTGTCCCAAGGGCACCAGTTGGTTAGTCTTTTCCCCCCATCTATTGTCATCTCTTCTTGCTAGGTGACCAGCCCATGCTTAATTATTTGTATAATATCCTTCACTCTAGTCCTCCCTCTGATCCATGTTGATCTTTTTCTATCTCTTAGAGTTATTCCTAGCATTGCTCTTTCCATGGCTCTTTGTGCTATTCTAAGTTGGTTTTCAGTTTGTTTTGTTTCAGATGTTCCTTGTTGGGTACAATGGGTCATTGAGATTGCACTCACCTTTGTTCTCTTTGTAGGCCTACAACCAGTGGGTGAAAGACAATGGACCAGAGCTGCCACTCCCAGGTGTCAACCTTACACACGATCAATTGTTCTTTCTTAACTATGCACGGGTAAGCAAACAGTAAGAGTGGGACACACTGCTCAAATGTCTGTTGTTTTCAATCAGAAAACCATTTGGTTTTAAAACTCATCTAAACCGGTTGTCACTACAATTCAAAATATGTATACAGTGGTATAGTGCTATAAGTGAGGGAATGCAGAGCTGACTGGTCTTTCAGCAACATTTTGAGGCAATAGGTTTCTTCAGTTTTTGAGCTGGTCTTCCTGGTTGTGTAACGAAATGAACTCTTAGCGGAATATGAGTACGTGTGTGTGTGTGGAGGCTGATATATGACCTCACTGGGTACAGCGATCTAAGGTCGAAGACCTTAAAAGGACAATATCGGTTTGACCCCATGTTCACAGGCTGTGTGTGCACATGTGCAAGTTTGTCTGGCATCATCAGAAATCGACAGGGGGTCATTTGACCCCATGTTCACCGGCTGTGTGTGGCTGCGTGCAAGTTTGTCTGGCACCAGAAGAATTTCATTTTGAAATAATTAAGGGACCAGTAACTCCTAAATAGGTGGAGGGGCGGACCCACCCAACTTTCTTCTTACCTAGCAATCAGCAAATGGGAAAAAGTCATCCCACTCCTTTTACCAAAAGTGGTGTGGCTTAGCTGATAAGTATTTGGTCGCCCAGCCTAAGGGAAGATTTTTGGGCAGATAGCCTCAACAACGAGACGGTTTTGATTCTTCCCTGGACTTTCTGTTCGTCTTCCATGCATCACTCATGCATATCTCACACACATAAGAAAAGCAATTTAACAGTGTTGTCTTTTAATGTGATAACCCAGCGATCTCTAAATTTATCCACTTGAGAAGAAAAATAAACAAAGAGAAAATGATATTTTTCTCTTTTTCGATGACCACGAGGTGTCTTCAAACCAAAGATGTATGTATCACGCCTACAGGCTGCACCAATGGAGCTAGAGGACTGAAAATTTAAACATTAACACCTTATTATGTCTAGAAAATTTGTTTTTGTTTTTTAAAGTCCCCCCTCCATAATAGGTTTTTAGCGGGGGTTCAATTTACAATTTATGCTTAATTGATCCCTAGTTTTTTGAAAATTTGAAAAAGTGTGTGAAAAATAAATTATTTTTTCATCACCCCTTTTTTTAATTGATCACCATGGCAGGCTGCCAAAAGTTGTTGGTAACATGACGGTTTCTATTGAGTGACTAAGTTTTCTATTTATTTGTTTCTTTCATAGATTTGGTGTGGAACCATGCGAGATGAAGAAGCTTTAAATGTCATCCGGACAGAAGGTCACAGTCCCGGACCAATCAGGTACTACACTCTCATCTTTCCACGAAAAAAGAAAAGGAAATCTGTACAGATATTTCTTTGCTACTTCTTTGTTATTTGTACCCTATTCATATTCAGTGGTTATCTCCCTTGGTATCTCCCTGGTTATCTCCCTTGGTTAATCACAGTAAAAAGTAGCTGATTATTTCCATTCTGTGTATTTCTAGGTACATAAAGGTTGAATTTTAAAAGATTATAACATCATTATTTTTATATATATATATATATAATACAATATTTATAGAATAGAACGATATTGTAAGGAATATTTTATACGCAGAGTAATATGCATAGTAATACGCAGAGTAATATGCAGAGTAATACGTGGAGTAACATGTGACACAATGTGTCATTGTTAAGGCAGCTAAAACATTGTGTATTGTGTAACTATGCACATGTCAACATCGTTAATTACGCTAAATAAAGCAAGTGATTGGTTGCTAAAATATATATATATTGTCACATTGTTCTTTCACAGTGTAAGATTTAATAAGGAGTTTAATGATAGTAAGAGTATTTCCATTCTGTGCGGACCTGTGTTCAATGCTCTGAGGAGCGACACCAGCAAGAGTAATACGCGGAGTAACAGGTGGCATGATGCACTTGTTGTTAAGGCCACTAAAACATTGTGTGTAATGTGTAACTATGTGCAGGTGAACAACATTAATTACACTAAATAAACCAATCAGTGTAATTAATGTTGCGCATATTTACTCTGTGTACAAAATATTCCTTACAATATTGTTCTATTCTATAAAGAGAAAAATACACAAATAATAGAAAAATACTCAAAATACACACATATATATATATATATATTTTCTGGTGTAAGCAGTAAGATTTAATAAGGAGTTTAATGATAGCAAGAATATTTCCGTTCTGTGCGGAGCTATATTCCATTCTATGCTGAGCGCCACCAGCAAGACTAAAATCAGTGTAGTCTCCCTTGGATTCTCTTAAATCTTGCGATGGAAGTCATTTCATGGGTCAGTAAGGAAAACATTGCCTTAATCATAATACAGTCTCTGCCATGGCTTGGCTCTAGCAGTAGGGGAGGGTGGGGCTAGTTGTTACGATTTTACTATTTTTGCACCACCTAAAAAACTACAAAAGGTAACTTAAAGACATTTCTGCTGTGAGAAGGTCATTATGTTTATTTTCATAAACACCAAACAGAAAAATGATACATTGATTCATTCTCGAGATATAAGAGAAATTATTGTTCAAGGTAACTGTATACAACTCTGCCCATTTGTGGGGCATGTTATTACATGGCATGGGGTAAGTTGTTACTAATAAAAGATTCCATAGGAGACTACTTACTTAGTAGTCTCCCTTGGATTCTCCTAAATCTCGCGACGGACATGATTTCATGGGAGAGTAAGGAAAATATTGCTGTGGCTCGGCTCTAATAAAGTTGTTGAGGTGTAGAGTGGCCAAACAGTTAATGGCATTGAGAATAAGACAGTTTGTGTTCACTTCACACTAATGCCCTTGGGAAAGGCATGAATCCATCTCTTCTGTGAGCTATGGGTAAATAGTAACGCAGACTGGGTTCTCTATCTATGGTTGGAAAGCAGTCTAGGAAATGGACTACTCTGATTCCAAACCAGCCTGAAGAGGGATGGGCTCTATCAGGCTATCTCGCCCTTGACACACCCATGATGAATTCATCTGTGGTGCCCCAATGACCCTGCACAGGCTTATGGGATAAATACAAATGTTGTACTATTTTTTTGTACTAATTTTTGTTTCCTAATTAAATGTCAATAAAAAAAGTTAAGAACATTTCCTCAACTCATTTATTAATGTCTTATCAGTGGTTAGGGTTAGGGGTCAGGGTTAGTCAGTCAGTCAGTGCAAATTGATTTGTATAATCTTCCTACAGGGTGGGTGAAAAGAAACTCCCTATTGGAAATTGGTAATAACTTTATTATTTATTGGTCGATTGTAGTCAAACTAGCTTTATTTTGGATCATACAATGGTAGAATTTGCCTGCTGTGTTAAAATTCAGCATTGTCCACCAATTTATGTAAGCATTTAGGTATTGCCTCAATAGACCTTTGCAGAATGTTGACCATAACACGTTGAATGCGCTTCTCCAGATGATCCAAATTAATTAAATTAAATTCTACCACTCTAAGGACCAAAAATAAAATAAAATTTGTTTCATAAAAATCGAGCAATATTTACAAAAGTTACATATAACCTACTCTAATAATGAACAGTGTAATTTTCTTGATTTGTAACACTGGACTATTCCACTGGTTTGGGGGGGGGTGTTAAAAAATACTTTCTGTTTCAAAATATGAACTATTCCTGGTAAGCAAATTCAGTACTTTTTTCTATAATAAAAACAAAAACACCTCAATCCATATAAATCCATTGGACTTGGATTAATGAGTAGATCATATGAAAAAACTCCAGATCAGGGCTATTTCCTCTGTTTTATTCCTGGTAAGCGAATTCAGTATTTTTTCTATAAAAAAACCCAAAACATCTCAATCCAAATATATCAGTGAATTTTTTTCTGCTGGGAATAACAAGTAGATCATATGAAAAAACAAAAACAGAGATCAGGACAGACATCATATAGCAATGATCAGCAAGCTAATCCTGCTGGCTGTTGTTAGTGGGTTCAATCCTCATCAGATCTCCCTGTATAGATGGTCTGATACCAATTCATGCTAACTTACTATACTTATATAATGAACAGTGATTTTTTGGATTTGCTGTCCATAACACTGGACTGTTTCACTCAGGGATAAAAAAAAAAGTATCTCATACCAACCCTTTGAAACTATGGACTCTTCAACTGAAACAAATTTGTGATTATTTTTCCTTACAAAATAGTTTCATAGATTTTTCTGTGAATCATTTCACAGGTATTAACTAGTCTCTAATAAGGAGTTAATTTTCACCCCTCTGTATATTGAATTAGCACATTATTAGTTATGCATAATTAGCTAGTTTTCACTATGATTAACAATAAAGTTAATCATTAAATATGTGTGACATATGATAACATAGAAATACCATTTCATTATATAGATAACAAAGAAGTATCATTTTGAATCACTGCTACCCACACCACTGGTTTATTGCTGGATTTAGGTTATTCATGTGTTCTCACATTTATATCTGCCCAGCCGTAATCGTTCATAGAAACTTGAAATTGTGCACACATATTTCCCTCAAAGAGTAGGGAAAACGCTTTTTTGATTTTTCAAAATTACCACCCCTAAATAGGTTTTTAGAGGGGATTCAATATGCAATGTAGGTTTATGCTAAATTGGTGACAAAGTTTGTGCCCTCTTGTTTTTTGAAAATTCAGACCTTTTTTAGTGATCACAGCCCAACACAAGGCAAGAGAAGTAACTTATTCATTGATCAACGCTTTTTCCAACTTTTTAATTGATCACCCCCAACACAGCAGTGATTCATAATTTCCCTTGGAATGGTGGTTTTCTTTAATGTCACTGAAGTCTAAAACACTCAAGTTCTCTCCAACCTTTTTACTGTAGGCTTTACATTTATCTCAAATCTATTTCTTTGCCTGTTTTTTTTTATCATTAGGTGGTATCAAGCGGTCCATGAAATTAAGAGTTCAACTTTCAAATAGTTCTTCGGAC
The DNA here is from genome assembly GCA_006491835.1 of Architeuthis dux. Taxonomy (NCBI): domain Eukaryota; kingdom Metazoa; phylum Mollusca; class Cephalopoda; order Oegopsida; family Architeuthidae; genus Architeuthis; species Architeuthis dux. Next base: position 2,364,909 of record VCCN01003932.1, read on the forward strand.
AATTGAACTCCTTCTTGTTGTTTGTGTTGTTAACACAACATTTCGGACGATCCATTCTTCAGCCTTCCTCAGGTGTAATCTCTGAATGTGATGGGGGTAAACAGAAGTTTTTATTTTCAAAGGCGGAAACCCTTATAACATAGGATTCGGGTGCTTCTTTATCCTTGTCTTCTGGCCTCTTTGATTTTTCTCTGTTTCCAACAGTGTTAACAACACAAACAACAAGAAAGGATTCAATCGACCAAAGAACTGCACCTAATGACAGTGGAACTCCTCAATATAAAGTTATAATTAACACGTCATTGCCCATATAAGTGTTGATGTGCCGAGCATTTGACCATTGAATTCTTTGCATTCATATCTATTCAATATGGTTTTATATTTTTTTTCAGAGTCAAAGGACCCCTGTCGAATTCAGTGGAATTTGCCAAGGCCTACAAATGTTCCGCAGGAAGTGGCATGAATCCTGTTAAAAAATGCTGCGTCTGGTGAACTTATCTTATCTTCCCCGCAACTGGTTCCTTCTTCAGGAGGTTTCTTTTTCAGTTGCATTCCCAAGTTGAGCATGTGAACCAGTGGCATCATTCACTCAGAATCTCGGATTTGACAGTCTATATCAGTGGTTCTCAAGCTTTATTGTATGATGGCACACCAAGAAACATATTTGACTTGCGCGGCACACCAACTCTTTACTCCATTAAAATATGAATATACATTTACATTGTGAAAGACATGTTTTACTGTTCGATCAACATCCTGCTTCAACATAGCAGTAAACTTTGAAGGAGTGATGAAGGAGAGTGCTGTAATATACTGTAAAAATGGAATGAATTAGATGAAAACAGTGTAGTAATCAATAAACAAAACTTTGATATCAGCATGCTGATATACATACACATCCCCCATTTTCCCTTTCATCTGTTGCTAAATCTAATGATAAAACCATTAGATTAGCAACTCAGTGGCAGAAGCAGGAGAGACCTGTACTGGACACATTCAAGACTCAACATACATGTTTGCGTATTTGGAATAATTTTCACAGTACTCTTAGGAGATAGTTGTGGCACACTATTGTGCTGCGGCGCACAGTTTGAGAACCACTGTTCTGTATAAGTGTCCCAGAATTCTGACTCAATTGTTTAGGGACAAATTAACTTTTCCCTAACATTCTTTTCTCTGCAAATTCAAATCTGACTTTTTTCAACCATTTCTTTATCATCGTCAATATTTTTTACTTGGTCTTCATATCAATTCAGTTTGAAAATTGTTTTTACCTGCCACTAACGTCGACAGGTCTATGAATGCCAAAATCACTTTCTTTCAGACCAAACTGAAAAAAAGGTTCAAAGCGTTTGGAAGAAAGGAAGGAAAGAGAAGTGGGTGAAGACAGAGAAATAATTTTTTTTCTTTTTTACGTTATATTATTCTTTTTTAAAATCAATTTGAGAAAAATAAATGTGATGTAACAAAGTGTTCGTAATTTAAAAAACTATGACATTTTTTAACATATCTCATATTGTAAGCGTAGATAGAAACACACTTGGATACAAATGAAAATGTAGCAAGGCTCGAGAATACCAGTGAGTGTCCATTTTCAGGGAGCCTTTTTTCTTTTAAATCTCTTAACAACTTCACATTATTCAATTGGAAACAAATAGTTTTATTACAGAAACAAATGTTGCCAAATGCTGTCAAAAATTGTGTAAACAACGTCACAGGTTTTGAATAGAATCTGTTCTTTTTCTTGTTTTCTTATCACTCCACTCTGTTTCTGCGTTTTATTTCACATATTTCATAAATCAAATCGGGTGTCATCGGTTTTAGTGTCTGAAACAAATTTCATCAAAAATACTGGATTACCTCCCTTAGATTTCTTTACTTAACCTCATATTCTAATTACACATTTTTAAAACATTAAGTCTAAAGTTTTGCATCATTGTTTTTAGGATTAGGATTAGGGTTAGGATTAGGGTTAAATGATTAAAAAAAAATTCAAACATATCAGTGAATCTTTGTTGTTTAACTATAGATGAAATAAAATTACATTGTATTTCGGACGCTCCTTGTCTTTTTATTTCTGATGCAAGACATTTCAAATACAAAGGAGGTAAGCCCGACCTTTTTTATTTTAATCATTTAATTTTGTTTTAAAAAGCCTTAGTCTTATTGGTCTCAAATGTTGAATTATATTTCATTCATTTTATTAAGTAAGTAAATAGTGCCCTTACGCTGGCTATGGCATCAGCCATCCAGGCCCGGGCTGGACGGCTGAATCATGTCTTTCTATCTTGGCTAGTTTTTCGAGGTTTGTGATACATGAAATAGACTTAGAGGTGACAAGCACCTGAAGTGGCGTCACTCACTTCACGATACGATCAGAATATGAGGCTAGGTAAAGAAATCCAAGGGAGATAATTCAGTCTTTTTGATCTGAAATTTGTTTTAGACACAAAACCTGATGATACCCAACAAATTTAACAAGAAGTTTCTTATAATTTTACAGTGAAGCCGCAAACCTTTTTACGTATTCCCCATATTACAACCAAACGTTGAAGTTTTTGCAATGATAAAGGCTGAATATAAACATAAACCGCAATAAAGTAGCCTGTGATGGGATTCATATCAAAAGTCACTTGATCCCAGTGGGTTTATATTCAAATTCTAGAAGAAGATATGACCAGTGTATTGATGTGGATTATATTATAATCCAACAATATTAGATTGAAATGACAATTCAGAAGACCT